>QXTE01000264.1:1207180-1300142 GCA_003942145.1 Platysternon megacephalum
GGGGGCAGATGAGCCTGGGAGGGGTGGGGGGTGGGCAGTGGCGGGGGGGGAGGGGGGAAGATGAGCCGGCAGCGGGGGAGTGAGGGGCTGAGGAGGCGAGTGGGCAGTGAGTAGGTGAGTCGGCGGTGGTAGGGGCCTGAGGAGGCGAGCGGGCGGGCAGTGGCCGGGGGACAGGTGAGCCTGGGAGGGGTGGGGAGTGGACAGTGGTGGGGGGACAGGTGAGCCGGCGGCCAGGGGGGGGGGGCTGAGGAAGCGATCAGGCGGACAGTGGCTGGGGGGGCTGAGGAGGCGAGCGGGCGGTGGGGGGGGATGATGAGCCGATNGGGGGGGGGGGGGGGGGGGGGGGGGGGGGGGGGGGGGGGGGGGGGGGGGGGGGAAATGAGGAGGCGAGCGGCGGCTGACCTGTTCTACTGATCTTGTCTCTCATAAAAATTGGTCCTTTTTGCTGCTTTTCTCTGGACTGGGGGTTGTCCCAATGCTGCAAAGAGGGTGTTCCCAAAGGAAGGTACTTGCTTCTAACCCCAGAGGCCATCATTATGTCTGCTCTTCTCTAGTCAGCCCACTTGACAAGTTTAATTGTCCTTGGTCTGGCTCCCATCCCCTCTCCAAGGGTTGCAGCTGTCTGGAGGTGCCTGCCTTCCACGCCTTCCTCATTCACACCTCATGCATTCAACAGGGCAATTGATTACAAATTGGGGGGAAGATCTTATTCTCCTTCTAGCAAAAAGACATTTTTCTTTTACCTTAATTATACTACCTTAGGGGCCCGCTATAACGTATTACCAAGGTTCAATACCCCTGTTTCGGCGGGGCAGCGCTGGGGAAGGAGGGTTTGTTTCTGCGGGGCGGGCAGCGCTGGGGGTGTTTCCGAGGGGCTGGGCGGTGCTGGGGTGGTGTTTCACGGGGGCCGGTGGGTTTCAGCCCTCAGCTGTTTTCTTTGGAGTAATATGGCCCTCGCTGCTTTAGGAGTTGTGCAGGCCTGGCCTACATAATACTGGCAATGTATTCTAGTGGAATGTCACACTGTTTTTTAACTGCATCCGAAGAAATGGGTTTTTTTAGCCACAAGAGCTTATGCCCAAATAAATCTGTTAGTCTTTAAGGTGCCACCGGACTCCTCGTTGTTTTTACCGTTTTTTAAAGTTATTGAGCATGTACAGTATATGCCTTCTTCAACTATGAAATGAAAATATATTTAAAAAGTTACCTTTTAAAATGGCAAACTGTTCTAGATGTATGTCAAAACAGTTTCGTATTTCATCCCATTCATTTAAACCTAAACAGGGTATTTAACATGCCCAAATCAAATTTTTGCTCTCTGGCTCAGATTTTCAATGGAAAGACTCATCAAGAAATGAGTCTGCAGCAATGTGTAGCCAACAGTAGGCATATTCCTCAAAAGAAAAATCAAAGCAACTCCATTGACTTCAAAGTTGGACCCATATACATAACTCATCTGTAAGTATCAATTTTACTAACTAAATCTAAGATGAGAGAACTTGAAAAATCCATTCATTTACTCACCAGTGAAAGTAAAGATTTCTGTGATCAGTTAAAAGTCCTGGGCCATCAATTAATAAAGAGGTTTAGCTCTTGTAAAACAAGATTCTAGTCCCCATAGGTGTGAAAATCACATTTGTAACCTTCCAAATATGAAGCAAAAGTCTTCCACTCTATATCTACAATGCTACATTTAAGAGCTGTGAATCACCAGTTTCAGCTCCACTGTAGGTAGTAACAATGAAGGCTGTAGTGTAGATGGGACTCAAGTGCTTTATCACAGTGCCATGACAGAATCGAATAAAAGTAATCTTATTGCTGCTGTTACAGCTCCATTTTCAAGTCCTAATTTTTCTGTTTTTTTACTTTTATACACTCATTCCATAAAAACAAACAAACAAAAAAACCCACACACCCAGGGCAGAGAAGGTTCTCTAATCTGCAGACACACCATTACAATATTTGCAGCTATTGCTCAGAGCTCTGCCAAGCAGCAGCACAGCCAAGCACATAGGAATCTCTGATCAACTTTACTTTTGCAATGAAGAAAATTGTGGACAGCAGCAAAACTAACAAAGAATGTCAATTTCACTTAGCAGCTTCTACCTGGGGGAAACCTGAGCATCAGCAACACTGGGTGGTTGTCTCCCCACACCTAGGTGGCTGTCTTCCCCACCCCCGGGTCTTTCACATCAGCCTTTAGCTGGCAGCTTTAGCGCTCTGGCTAGCAGGTATACATTAAACCCGTGCTATTCTCCGCCCTTCCTGAACCCGCCTTTTCTCCCTGACAGGCTCCTCACCTGGGAGAGCCGATAATCCCGGGGGATCGATCCCTCCTGTTCCACCCGCCCAGTCCCCCAGGGCAACACCCCACCAGGCAGCGCTACGGCGAGGCTAAGTACCACCCACGGGCACGGGGGGTCCTGCAGTTGCGCCTTCGAACCCCCATCACCACCCACGGGCCACCCTCCCCACTCCGCTCACCCCCCTCCCGCGGGTAGTTCTCCCCCGGGCGGCCCGCCACTCACTTGCCCTCCTGGCAGTCGTAGAGCACGATGGAGTCGTCGTCGCTGCTGGAGATGACGGTCTCGCCGTTGGGGCTGAAGTCGAAGCAGTTTATCTTGTCCGAGTTCTCGCGGAAGACCTTGGCCACGCGGAAGCTCCGCAGCACGTTGTCCGTTAGCTTCATACCGCGAGGGATGGGGCGGCGCGAGCGGGGCCTAAGGAGCCGGCCGGGGCCCAGCGGGAGCCGGGCACGGAGGACGCCGGTGAACGTGAGGAGCCGGGCGGCGGCCTAGAGCCCGCGGGGCCTGTGAAGCAGCGGAAAAGGGAAGCCGGGCGGGGGCCTGAAGCGCGCGGGTCTCGTGCAGAGGCCGCGAGTCGCTGGCAGGCGGCTTCAGCACGGGCGGGCAGCGCCCTCCGGCGGGGTCGGCTCAGGCTGCGGAGAGGCGGCTCTTGCTCATTGTGTCCGCCATCTTCCTGCTACAGGGACAGACACTGCCGCTCACGGGGGAAGAAGGGGGCCGGCAGCAGGGCATTGTGGGGCGGACGAGGGGGGGTCTTGTGGGAGAGCGGAGGAGCAGCGCATTGTGGGATTGGTGAAGCGCGAGAGCTGGAGAGGGGCAGTGCATTGTGGGATGCCGAAGGGGAGGGGGGCCACTCGGAGAGGGAAGTGAAGGTGCAGTGCATTGTGGGATAGCGGAGGGGGACATCACCCACCGCCGGTTGGCTCTGACGGCCATTTTGTGTGTGGCAGCGGGCCCTGCTCCTCTCCTCTCCCGGCAGCAGCTGGGCCAGGGCCACTAAGCCCCCTTTCGGCCCCATAAACTAAGCTACCAAGGCCCCCCCCCCCCACACACACACCCCTTACAACTAGCCTATCAAGCTTGTCCTTCCGTCTCAGCTGCTCAGCCCCCTTCCTGCCCTATAAACTAGGCTCCAAGCCCCTGCCCCAGGCACACTACAAACTAGGCCACCAAGGTCCCAACCCTGGGCCACTAAGCACCCTTCCTTCCCCATAAGCTGGGCCACCAACCTCCCCCCCTACAAATTGGACCACTAAGGCCAACTACTACCCCACAACCCTGGGCCACAGAGCTCCTGTCCCACCCCAGGCCCTCAAGCCAGTCACCTCACAGCCCCATTCACCAAGCCTCCCATCTCTCTCACCAGCAGGAGTTGGTTCAATAGAGGATATTACCTCAGCCACCTTGTCTCTGGAACTCAGGAGTCAGACATGTTTGCTGCTTTGGAAAAGACACTTGGGCCTCCATATTCAGATGTAGCCACTGATTTTGGGGGGCCTGGATGAAGTCAGTGGGAGCTGTGGAGGCTTAGCACCTCTAGAAATTAATGCCCTGGGGTCTGAAGTCACATAGGCACCCTTCTTTAGAAAAAAATGGCTATTTCTGTACTTCAGTTTCAATCGCTGTAAAATGTGCCTAATGATAGCAATTCACCTTTGTAAAGCACTGTAAGATCTACAGCTGAAAAGGACAAGGGGTTATACTTTAAATTAGTGCTCAGTTTAATTTGTAATCTACCCTAGTTACAGTGGGGTTTTATGCCTGGTAATTTGGTAAAATTCAGACATAGTCTGCTTTTATTTTCCAACTAACGATTTAAGGGGGAGGGGAGGGCGGGGGGCGGGGAGACTTCAAACTCCTGGCCTGATGTCATTCTTGCTTACCTTAAGGTAACAGGTAAAGGAAAGGAAGCTTCACACTACTGGCATGATGTCATTTCCAGCCACCATGTTGGAAGCTGGCAGGACTGCAGCAGGAAGTTTCTTCTGAGGATAGGATGTTCCCTATCGTTGACTTATATGCAGGGCCAGCGCAACCCATTAGGCGACCTAGGCGGTCGCCTAGGGTGCTGCTATTTGGGGGGCGCCGGCGCCCCGACCGTCCGCGGAATTTCGGGGGCGGGACCTTCCGCCGCCTAGGGCGCCGGAAAAGCTGGCGGCGCTCCTGCTTATATGTACAGAATCTTCTGGGCTATTGTATCTCTGTGATCTTCACAGACTAATGGCTTGATTCACTCTATTTACCTTCCTTCTCCTTTACAAAAAATATATAGAGCATTTGCCTCTTTCCTAGGGCCTGATCCAAAGCCCATTGTGGACTTGGATAATGCTCCTAGTGCTTCCATGACAGATATCACAGTCATGATGCAACATAGTGATGCCATGGAAAAACAAAATCACTTCTTAATGTAACATGCTCATCATGTGACATACTCAAGATGTGATGACACTTTTCTGGCCTGACACTTTTTAGGACGTACAAAATGGTGTTGCAATCAGGATGTGTGATTGTGTGGGTAAAATAGCTGCAAAATTAGAACTGTTTGCACTGGCAACTCCAAACACTGAAAGAGCTGCTCAAACTGTCCAGAAAACCACAAAGAAATCTTTGTCTACAGAAAACACATATTCTGAGTTTTAGGAATTTCATCCCCATCGCTTTCTTGACTGTGGTCATTTGTATGTAAACCAGGCAATTGCAGTGTGATTCAGACCCACAACCTTTATCACACTCTCAGCAGGGCTATTTATATATATAGTTACAAACGTAGGACTGCTTCCTCTTCCAGTCTTCTTCCATCATCTCTAAAATAAGTAGAACCTCATTCTAATCTCTCCCCAGTTCTATGTTAATGCAAGTCCATCCATTTCAGGAGTTACTCCTGGTTTTTACCAGCATGAGACCAGAATCAAGCCTTTAGAAAAATATAAAATAGAAACAGTACAACTTTCTAATCCCAAACATTGGAAGCAGGAAATAGAAGAGGAGTCTTTTTGATCACATTAAATACTCTTATTGTGTTGACTTCAGCTAGAAGTTTCAGAGTGGAGTGTATTAGGAGTTTCAAAGGGAGAGAGTTGACTAGAAGTCTAAAGGAGGATTATTATTTATTGTTTGTATTGCAGTAGCAAGTAGGGGCCTTGGTCATGGATTAGGTTCCCACTGTGCTTGGCACTGTACAAATAACAAAGAGGCCCCATCCCAAAGATCTTACAATGTAAGTATAAAGAGGAAACTGTGTCAGCCAAGACAGTATTTATTTCTCATCTGCAGCCCTTTTATTACAATATTGTTAGTTAACTAATGTAGAAGTGATGGTGATGTCACAGAGATTTATGACTATAGGGGGATGAGCAGCAGGAGTAAAAAAGGAACCTTTAAGAAGCAAAAATCTAAGCTTCATGTAAATATCCCTATAAACAGTACACCGGAAGATACATGTCAGCAGGAGAATGGTTTCAACTGGAACGTTTTTCAGAGATTTCCATGAGGCAGCAGCACTTTAACAGCAAATCCTCTATGTGTTTGCAATAGGACTGTGTATTTAAAGCCCATAATACAGCCAATTAGTTTGGGGTTTGTATGTGGTTTATGTTCTTTTGATATTTTGGGAAGATATTCAGGTGGCATAACAATAGGTCATAGGTTCTCAACTTTTGTCTTTCTGAGCCCCTCCCTCCCCCCACATGCTATTAAAGCTCTGGGACCAGGGGCCCTCAGGGCTTCAGCTGCAGAGGGGCCTTGGGGTTCTGGGCTTCAGCCGCGGGGGGTGGGGCACTCAGGCTTCAGCCGCAGGGTACCGGGGCACTCAGGCTTCAGCCGCAGGGTACCAGGGCTCTGAGCTTTCTGCCCTGGTTTGCAGACCCCCGCTTGATAACCACTGTGTAACAGGGTTCACGATCCACCCCTCTTCCTGGGGCCCGCTTGCTCTCCACAATAAGGCTCAGAGAGGCTTCAGGGTTGTGCAACACCCCTGTCTTTATTTACTTAAGGTGATCTGAAGCTTTACAGGCAGAGTCAGCCTTCAGCTAGGAGATATCCAGCTTCCTGGGGGTGTATGGGGTTGCCAGGGAGGGGTAGTACCTCTGATGGGGGGAGCAGTCGTACTCCTAGGAGTAGCTCATCCACTTTGGTCCCCACTTGACACTCAGCTCTCACCTGTGGCTCCAAGTAGCTGTCAGCATGCGACAGCGGCCACAGCCCGGAGACCGTCTCGACTGGCGGGCTAAACCAGGTGAGGGTAGCCGATGAGTATGAGACTCTCGGTGAGTTAGGGTCTGTCTACCCATTGCATGCGAAGGCTGGATCCGGCTGGCTGAGGCAACCTGGTTTAATGGGCAGGAAGGCGGTGACAGCAAGCGTTGTGGAACGCTTAGGAGCATGACAAGACACGTAGGCGTCCTGGTCATCCACTGCGCCCTGCCCTATCTCCAGCCGTCTTGACTTCTTTCCTGCCACTGGATACAGATAGGAATTGGGAAGAGCGAGTGAGGCTGACGTCGCGCAACTCTCCCTCACTTTAATCCAATTCACGCGCAAGTCTCAACATCATATCATATTACATTTGGTCATCGAAAATGAGTTGTTGAGGTCGTCATCGATAACGATGGACAAACATAATCCAGCTTCCTGACTGATTGTCTTTATAGCCCTTGGCTTGTCAGGCCAGCAGGTGTTGCCAATCCTCAGGCTGGCATCAGGCCTTTTCCATCAGCCCCAATCTGCTTCCCTTGATTGGAGCTGACCGGGCAGGGGCTAATTAGGTGCTTTTGCACCAGCACCCTGCTACATACCTCCCCCCTTAAGACGATGCCGGGCCTGATCTTGCTCGGCCCCGCTTTTCTCGGCCTGGGGTTTTACTCTGGGGATGGCCTCCCTGCCCATCTGGGTGGTCCCCGGGCTCAACCCTGTGGTGTTTTGACATGCCCCACCCACAAAAGGTGCATTGGGTAGGGGGTGGGCCACCCCACAAGTCCACCTCCGCCCAAAGGTCGTCACACCAGTCGCAACCTTGGGCAGGTCGCCCCGGACCTTCTCTTTCCTTCCCTGGTGAGGGAGACGGATCGGCGCCAACTGCCCTGAGGCTGCCCTGTGTCTCCAGTTCGGGACCTCTGCCTATTGGAGTTTGAGCCTCCCCCTTTTGGGTTCCTACACTCTCAACTTTCTTTAGCTTCTCTTCCTCTATCACGGGGATTCCCTCCCCTGGGTGGTCCCATCCTGGGACCTCCATTCCCTCTTCGGTCCCTCCCATAAGGTTCCTATCCTGGCTGTGTTGTCTAGGATTCCTATCATTTTCCTCTTGAGGGAGTGGGGGCTCCCCTTTCTCAGGGTTTTACTCTTGCCTCCTCCCTCCACATTCTTCCCTCTTGCTTTCTCTGTTGGTCTCCTCCCCATGCCCTCTTTCCCTTTTGGGACAGGGTTCCAACGCAACCACGGGGTAGGGCAACCTCTCTATTACCCCCACCCACTTCCAGGCAAACCTTCTCTGCACCTCCAGGGGTACCTGGGCCATGGGACAATATTCCCCATCCCCGTGGATGCATTCCACCAGCATCCTTTCTCCAGGGATAAGCCAATGCGGCTTTACCAAGCACACCTCTGTATGAGGGAGCGGGCTGAGGCCGTATCCACTAGACCCCTCTGGGGCTTTCTCCCAGCCCACACGGGGATGGTGGCTATTCCACGCCTCTTCTTCTGCCCCNCCCCCCCCCCCCCCCCCCAACCTTGGTTCAACCACAGAATTCAGCGGCCCCACAGTTCATCACTGGGCAGTCACGGCTCTTATGCCCCGGCTGTCCACAGCGCCAGCATACAGGCTGTCCTGGGTGGCTAGGGGTTCCCTTGTGCTCCTCCTGTCGCTTGTCTACCAGCTTCCCAGCGGGATGCTCACGGGGTTTCTTGCCTCCCTCTGTGTCTCGCAGGGTCGGATGCTCCCTCGGGGGGAAGTCTGCCTCTGCATATTCCTCCGTCCTTTTGACCGTGGCTTCTACAGTGCCAGGCTGATGTCGCCACACCCAGACCCGCATGCTATCGGGGAGGCACTGCACAAACGGTTTGAGGATCACCTGATCCATAATCTGCCCCATTGTTTGGACGTTGGGCCTCAACCACTGCGTCGCCCAGTCCGTCAATTTCTGGGTGAAGGCCCGGAGGAGGGAAACACACACACACACACACACACACACACACACACACACGAAGAAATGTAAATACAAGCAAAACCCCATTTATCTGATCTAATTGAGACCAGGGCCAGATCAGATAATCAAAAATTCGGATAATTCAGAGAATGAGAAAGCGTGAGGCTGCAGCACCATCTAGTGGCCACAGGAGAGATCTCCCGCTTCTGGATCTGCATACAGGTCTGTCGCATCTTAGGCGCATTTAACATGTGCGATTTCAGCTTTATGTGGTCGGCAAAAACAAGAAAAAAAACAAAAAAAAAGAGAAAAATAACAATTTAAATACTGTTTCTGTAGGGCGGGCGATTCTACCCGCCATTACACTCAATGTAATTTTGACTATACGCGGTTTTCGCTTTAGGCGCTGACCGCGGAACGTCAGACCTGTACTACTAAATCTCCTCAAACACCCCTACCACACATATTTTCCTTTAACATCCTCTTCTTGGCACATGGTGTTGTTTCACCTTTAGAGCATTATTACCCCCCATGGCCAAAGTATTGCCAAAGGACTATTAATTATTTAGCATCCAAAAACACACGACATGCCCTGAAGAGCTTACAATCTAAGGCAGGGGTGGGCAAACTTTTTGGCCCAAGGGCCACATCTGGGAATAGAAATTGTATGGCGGGCCATGAATGCTCACTACATTGGGGTGTGTGAGGGGGTGAGGGCTCTGGTTGGGGGCACGGGCTCTGTGGTGGGGCTGGGGATGAGGAGTTTGGGGTGTAGGAGGGTGCTCCGGATTGGGACAGAGGGGTTCAGAGGGTGGGAGGGGGATCGGGGATGGGGCAGAGGGTTGGAGTGTGAGAAGGGGAGTAGGCTCCGGCTGGGGGTGCGGGCTCTTGAATGGGTATGGGTATGAGAGGTTTGGGTGCAGGAGGGTGCTCCGAGCTGGGATTGAGGGGTTTGGGAGGTCGGAGGGGGATCAGGGTTGGGGCAGGGGGTTGGGGAGTGGCGGGAGGCTCAGGGGTGCAGGCTCCGGGTAGCACTTATCTTCCAGAAGTAGCGGCATGTCCCTTCTCCGGCTCCTACGCGGAGGTGCGGCCAGGTGGCTCTGCACACTGCCCCGTCCGCAGGCACCGCCCGTGCAGCTCCCATTGACCATGGTTCCCGGCCAATGGGAGCTGCGGGGGCGGCGCTTGGGGTAGGGGCAGCATGCAGAGCGGAGCCCCCTGGCTGCCCCTACATGTAGGAGCCAGAGGGGGTCCATGCCGCTGCTTCCGGGAGCCACGTGGAGTGGCCCCCGACCCTGCTCCCTGGCTGGAGTAATGCATATGACACGAGTTTGCTTGTGGCATTCACGGACATGCTCACCACCGTGGAACGCCGCTTTTGGGCTCGGGAAACAAGCACTGAGTAGTGGGATCACATCGTCATGCAAGTCTGGGATGACGAACAGTGGCTGCAGAACTTTTGGATGAGAAAAGCCGCTTTCATGGGACTGTGTGAGGAGCTCGCCCCAGCCCTGTGCCACAAGGACACAAGATTGAGAGCTGCCCTGACGGTGGAGAAGCGGGTGGCTATTGCAATCTGAAGCTGGCAACTCCAGACAGCTACCGATTGGTCGCTAACCAGTTTGGAGTGGGAAAGTCGACCGTTGGAATCGTGTTGATGCAAGTTTGCAGGGCCAGTAATCGCATCCTGCTCAGAAGAACCGTGACTCTGGGTAACGTGCAAGACATTGTGGATGGCTTTGCACAAATGGGTTTCCCTAACTGTGGAGGGGCGATAGATGGGACGCATAGTCCAATTCTGGCACCAGCCCACCTAGCCTCCGAGTACGTTAATCGGAAGGGGTATTTCTCTATGGTTTTCCAAGCGCTTGTGGATCACCGTGGGTGTTTCATTGACATTAACGCAGGCTGGCCCAGAAAGGTGCATGACGCATGCATCTTTTGGAACACTGGCCTCTTCAGGAAGCTGCAAGCTGGGACTTTTTTCCCAGACCAGAAGATCACCGTAGGGGAAGTTGAAATGCCCACTGTGATCCTTGGAGACCCTGCTTACCCTTTAATGCCGTGGCTCCTGAAACCCTACACAGGGAGCCTTGACAGCAGCAAGGAGCGGGTCAACAACAGGCTGAGCTGGTGCAGAATGACTGTGGAGTGTGCTTTTGGCCATTTAAAGGGCCGCTGGCGCACTCTGTATGGGAAGCTGGACCTGGCCGATGACAGCATCCCCGCGGTTATATCCGCATGCTGTACCCTCCATAACATTTGTGAAGGGAAGGGTGAATGATTCACTCAGGCATGGAACTCGGAGGTTCAACACCTGGAGGCTGAATTTGAACAGCGAGAGCAGGGCTATTAGAGGGGCCCAGCGCGGGGCTGCAAGGATTAGGGATGCCTTGAGGGAGCAATTTGAGGCTGAAAACAACCAATAATGTCAGGTGCCCTGCACGGGAGTGAAGTGCAGTGGTTCCAATGTTAGTAGGAATCTGTGTTTGCTACGCTGACTTGCAGTGCCTGTTGCTTTCCTGGGCTAAGGTATCTTTTACTTTATGCAATAATAAATGTTTTCAAAGCCAAAAAATCCATTTATTTAAAAGAAAATGCATTTATTGAAAACACAACTGCTTGGGAAACAGAAAGGGCAAGGGGGTGGGGTGGGGAACTGTACAATCACAGATTTGCGTATGTCCTGTCTGGAGTGCTGTGCAATGAGTGCTGCACTTTAGGATGGCTATACTGCATGGTGATGGGAGTTGAGTGCAGTGGGTAAGGGTCATAGTTTTCAGGGTGGGTGGTGAAGCTACAGGTGTTGGAGGCAGCTGGTGGCGATAAGAACCCGGATGTTGGGGAACGTGGGTTGGAGGTGAAATGGGGGCACAAGGGAAAGAATTTTGGGACAAGGGCTGCAGGGGGGGGGGGCGGGCGCGGTAGTGCTCCGCCTGCATGTCTACGAGTGCCTGGATAGAGTCTGCTTGGCGCTCCATTATACTTATCAGCCGATCCGTGCTTTTCTGCTGGAGCTCCGTGCTTTTATGCTGGTGCTCCTCGTTCTGCTGGCGGATCCTCCTTTCACTCTCCCGCCACTCCTGCACTTTTTGATTTTCATTACTTGAATGTTGCATTACTTCATACAACATGTCTTCCTTGCTTCTACGTGGCCTCTTTCTGATTCTTTGGAGTCTTTCGGCCAGTGATAACACGGACGGCTGAGATCTCAAGGTTGCATCTGTAAAGGCAAAATGCAACACTTAACAGCGGCAGCATTGTTCACATCAGACAGAGCAATGATTCCCCCGTACTTAAGGGCAAGCACAGTCTACACAATAGCAATATTTGCCCGTCCCAAAGCAAGCGCACATAAACCCACGGGAGCCCCAAAATGGTGAGTAAGCACAGGGTCAAGCATGACTGATAGTTTCATGGCTGTACTGTCCTCTGGGTTTCTGTGCCATGGGGAGAGCCAACAGCTGCAGGGGGCCCCTATACTGAACACTGTCCCACATTTTCCACAGGAGTTCGTCCTGGAAGATATCTCGCTGCTGAGGGTGACCTGAGAAGCAAGGGAGGGTCTTCTACTGCAATGCAGCTTCTGCCCTGGCCCATATGCAGCTTGCCTGTGTGCAGCAATGGTCCCTCCGTCCCTCACGGCACAGTGGCGCAGACAAGTTAGCCTTACTGGGACAAGGACCACAGTGGCTCTCCCGAGAAACCTGCACAAGTGCATTGCCCAAGTTCTGGATGAGACCTTTGAAGAGATCACTCAGGCCGATTACTGCGATGTGAGAGAGAACATCAACGCCCTATCTAGACATGCATGCAGCCCTAATCCTCCTTGCCCCAAGAGCCTGCACCGAATAACTTCCTTCCCAAAATAAAAGCCGCTTACCGGGAACCTTCTCTGGTGTTTGTCCTTCCCCAAGCACCGGCCGCCGCGACTGGCTACCTTCCTCCTCCTTCCTCCTGGCTTGAGAGCAGATCCTGGCTGCATGCATCTAGGGATTCCGGGGTGTCTTCCTCCTCCTCAGCACTCTCACTCCCACTTTCCTCCTCCTGCCTTGAACTGGGCTCTGAAGTGTCCATGGTGGTACTCGGAGTGGAGGTGGGGTCATCCCCAAGTATCGCATCCAGCTCTTTGTAAAAATGGCAGGTCGGGGGGGCAGCACCGGAGCGGCAGTTTGCCTCGCGGGCTTTGCGGTAGGCATTCCGCAGCTCCTTCGCTTTAACCCTGCACTGCAGAGCGTCCCGGTCATGGCCCCTTTCCATCATGTCCCTTGATATCTGCCTGAAGGTATCGTAATTCCTACGGCTGGAGCGCAGCTGGGGCTGGACAGCTTCCTCCCCCCAAACACTGATGAGTTCCAGCACCTCGCCATTGCTCCATACTGGGGATCGCCTGGCGCGGGGAGGCATGGTCACCTGGAAAGATTCGCTGAGAGTACTCCACGCCTGGCTGAGCAAACAGGAAGGGGATTTTCAAAATTCCCAGAGAATTTAAAGGGCGGGTCTGACAATTGGTCACCTGAGGGCAGGGCAGTAGAGATCAAAGTGATGACCAGGGTGGCTAGAACAGGCATTGTGAGACACTTCTGGAGGCCGATCAGAGCGCATTAACAGGACAGGTCATCCACACTGGCGCCACGCCGCTCCAGCAGGGGCACAGCAAACGTTATTCCACTTGCTGAGGTGGAGTATCAGGAGCGCTGTAGCCGCGGAGTCAGAGCGCGCTACGTGCCTTGCCAGTGTGGACGGGGAGTGAGCTAGTGCACATGGGGCTCCTTTATTGTGCACTAACTCGGGTTTCTTTCCATTACTTTCTCTAGCCTAGGTTTTTAGTCCACATATAGGGCATGGCTACACTTGCAGATGTAGAAAGCTTTGAGTTAAACCAGCCTTCAGAGAGCGCAGTAGGGAAAGCGCTGCAGTCTGTCCACACTGACAGCTTCAAGCACATGGGCGTGGCCACATTTGCGGCACTTGCAGCGGCATTGGGAGCGGTGCATTATGGGCAGCTATCCCAGCATGCAAGTGACTGCAACGTGCTTTTCAAATGGGGCGTGGGGGGGGTGGAGTGTGACAGGGAGTGTGTTGTGTGTATGTGGGGGGAGAGAGAGTGGGTTTTTGGGGGGCTGAGAGCATGTCAGCATGCTGTCTTGTAAGTTCAGACAGCAGCAGACCCACTCTCTCCCCCTGCCTCTCTCTCCCCACCTCTCTCTCACACCACCTCTCTCTCACACACAGCATTCCACAGAAATGCTTGATTTGTCTCAGAGCAGATAAGCAGCCGGCTGTCAGAAACGGAGCTTTCAAAGGGCACTTCCGCATTCCTCCAGTGATTCTAAACAATGACAAGAGTGGTCACTTGACTTAAGGGGATTATGGGAGGTTTCCGGAGGCCGATCAGAGTGCGGTAATGCAACACCTCGTTCACACTGGCGCCGCAGCGCTCCAGCGGGGGCGCAGCAAACATTATTCCTCTTGCCGAGATGGAATACCAGCAGCGCTGTAGCCGTGGAGAGAGAGCGCTCTACATGCCTTGCCAGTGTGGACAGGGAGTGAGCTAGTGCGCACGGGGCTCCTTTATTGCGCACTAACTCGCAAGTATACCCAAGCCCATAGTCGTGTTCTCCCCCTTTATATCCTGTTTGGAGATAACTGAACTCACCTGCCAGCAGGTCTCAGCAGTACTTACCTTGAATTGTAATACAGGGTTTAAACACCTGAGCCTAGTGAGCCTAGTGTGAGGCAACAAAAGAGCCCCTGCATTTCTAGAGAGTGTCTTAGGGCTTGTCTACACATACGGCACCACAGGGGCACAGCTGCAGCGCTTTAAGTGAAGCTGCTACTACGCTGACTGGAGAGCTTCTCCTGTCAGCGTAGTGAATCCAGCGCCACAAGAGGCAGTAGTTATGTCAGCAGGAGAAGCTCCCCCATCGACATAGTGCTGTTACACCCGAGGTTAGGTCGCTAGAACTACGTTGCTCGGGGGTGTGGATATTTCACATCCCCGTGCGATGTAGTTATACCAATATACATTTGCAGTATAGATCTGGCCTAAATCAGCCACCCTATTAAAAGCCCATTGAAAAACCTGAAATAATTAAATCATGATGAAAACCTGCTCTTACATTTTAAGGCCCAGATCCTCAAAGGCATGTAGGTTCCTAACTTCCATTGAAATCAAGTTTTTAAATGGGGCACAAGAAAACGATTCCCCTGGCATGTTTTAATATAATATTTAATAATTTGAGATATACCTATCTCATAGAGCTGGAAGGGACCCCGAAGGGTCATCGAGTCCAGCCCCCTGCCTTTACTAGCAGGACCAATTTTTTGCCCCAAATCCCTAAGTGGCCCCCTCAAGGATTGAATTTACAACCCTGGGTTTAGCAGGCCAATGCTCAAACCACTGAGCTATCCCTCCCCCCCAGGGACAATTTGCAGGACCCAGGCCCTAATTATCTCCTGTTGGCCCAAAAGGATGCTTTATCAATACCATCAGAAGGTGATTTACTTAAATACCTACCAGCGCCGGCTCCAGGGTTTTTGCTGCCCCAGGCAGCAAAAAAAAAAAAAAAAAAAAAAGCCACGATTGCGATCTGCGGCGGCAATTCGGCGGGAGGTCCTTCGCTCCGAGCAGGAGTGAGGGACCCTCCGCCGAATTGCCGCCGAGTAGCTGGACGTGCCGCCCCTCTCCCGAGTGGCCGCCCCAAGCACCTGCTTGTTCAGCTGGTGCCTGGAGCCGGCCCTGATACCTACAATACTTAGCCAGGTTTCAGAGTTGTGTAACACTGTGGGTCATGGAGTGACATTTTGTCACTCCCTTTTTATTCTTTTTCTCTTTCCTTCTTTCTGATAATTGGAACTCAATCTGTCAATTTACACAATGTTGGAATTTATCTGGCAAAATGACAGCTTTAGATTATGGACAATGCCTTTACAAATTTGGCTAATTGATAGTAACAAAGGTTTAATTGCTGCTGCTTGTGTAATATTGTTCAAATGCAATTGGTGCCTCTATTGCACTTATCTAGGCTCAGATCCACAGAAGTATTTAGAACCTTACCGTCAGGTCCGGCGCAACCCATTAGGCGACCGGCGCTGCTATTTGGGGGGCACCCGCGCCCCAGCCGTCTGCGTAATTTTGGGGGCGGGACCTTCCGCCGCCGCTGTTGGGGGCGGCATTTCGGGGGCGGGACCTTCCGCCGCCTAGGGCGCCGGAAAAGCTGGCGGCGCTCCTGCTTACCGTAGATCTTAAATACCTTTGAGGATCATTCTATGCCATTGTTGTGGCATCTCAGATGCAAATAGGCACATACTGAAGTTTACTCAGATGAGTAGTCCCATGGACTTCAATGGGACTATGTAGCGGGGCAGTTACCCCGCTCCTGGGATAAAAGAAGTGAGAGCAGCTGAGGGAGGCTGGCTGAATAGCTGGCCACAGCTGGCCCTGATAAGAGGGCTGTGAGTAAGAAGCTGTGAGAGTCTCACTCCAGACCTAGCTGCCTGGTAGAGACAGGGTACCTTCGACAGAGCAGTGCTGGGGAAGGGGCAGGCTGAGCGGGGGAGCTCGGGCCTGACTACCTCCCAGGCTGAGGCCTGGCAGAAGGGCTCAGGAGGTACTGGGGCTGCAGGGAAAGGCAGCAGGTCCAACCCCATAGCCAATCATGAGTGGCCATTGCAGACTGCAGTTTGTCCCTGAGTAAAGGGGCTAGATGCAGTAGCCACTGAGGCAAGGTGGGCATAGGGGAGCTTGGGGTTCCCCTGAGGAGGGCAGCACCCCAAGGTAAGGGGCACCAGGGTCCGGGAGGGACACAGGGCCAGAAGTGGTGGAGATGAGGAAGCAGGTACAGGTAGGGAGAAACTGGCCAGCAGGAGGCACTCTGAGGCTGGAAAGAGCTAATTCCTAGACTGACCAGGAGGAGGCACCATATTCAAGTATGTAAAGTTTCTCATGTGCATAAGTATTTGGAGGATGAGGGCCTTGGTGATTTTTCACCATGTGTTTTCCTTATCCCATCACTTCATAATTAAAGGCTTGTGTGAAAGATCTGAACACTATGACTCAACCTCTTGATTTCTTCATGAATCCTAAATAAAAACAAATACATAGAAAGAAAAAAAAACCTGACACTTTTGCAGTATGGCTGTGGTTTAACAATATTTCTAAAGTGTATAGAAATCCCTTGCTGGAAGGTGCCAGTGAAGTGCTAAATAGTAAAGTATTTGTTATTACGATCCAGTAGTCTCTGGGTTTCTGTCCCACTGGGGAAAGGCTCTATCTCTCTTCTATCCCAGTCTGATTTTTTCTCTTTCAGAACTTTATCTATCTTCGGCTTGCTGCTTATGACTGCTATCGCCAGAGGTATATAGTAATAGAAAGATTTGAATATAAAAACAGTCTTCTCTCTCAGCAACATGAGGGGCAGTAACCACTCTGCCTTTGAACAGGTAGTGCTTATTAATCATTAGGGCCCTACCAAATTCATGGTCCATTTTGGTCAATTTCATTGTCGTAGGATTTTAAAAATTGTAAATTTAATGATTTCAGCTATTTAAACATGAAATTTCACAATATTGTAAGGGTCCTGATCCGGGGGGGCTCTATGTATGTTGCCGCCCCAAGCACGGCAGTCAGGCAGCCTTCGGCGGCATGCCTACGGGAGGTCTGCTGGTAACGCGGATTCGGCGGCATGCCTGTGGGAGGTCCACCGGTCCTGCGCCTTCGGCGTACCCGCCGCCGAATTGCCGCCGAAACTGTGGGACTGGCGGACCTCCCGCAGGCATGCCACCAAAGGCAGCCTGACTGCCGCCCTCACGGCGACCGGCAGGCCACCCCCCGCGGCTTGCCGCCCCAGGCATGCGCTTGGTGTGCTGGTGCCTGGAGCCGCCCCTGGTCCTGACCCAAATAGGAGTTTGGAGGGGGGAAGTGTTGCAAGAGGGGTTGCGGTACTGCTACCCTTACTTTTGTGCTGCTGCTGGCAGGGTGCTGCCTTCAGAGCTAGGCACTCGGCCAACAGCTGCTGCTCTCTGGCCACCCAGCTCTGAAGGCAGTGCAGAAGTAAGGGTGGCAATACCACAACCCCTCTAAAATAACTTTCACCCCCTGCAACTCCCTTTTGGGTCAGGACTCCCAATTTGAGAAACACTGGTCTCCCCCATGAACTCTGTATAGGATAGGATAGGATAAAAGCACACAAGATTAGATTTCATGGGGGCATACCAGATTTCATGGTCCGTGACGTGTGTTTTGTGGTCATGAGTTTGGTAGGGTACCATTAATCATCATGTAATCCTTCTGCCAGGTGGAGTCAGTAGCAACAAGGGCCAGGTTCAATATCTAGGGGGTTCTTCTTAAGAATACAAACACAGAACTGGCTCAAGCCCCCACCCAGTTATCTGGGAAAATGATCCACCACCCTGGGCACCTTTAAGAGGCAATACTTCCCCTCTTGCAAGCACTGAGTCAGTATATAGCAAAGAATTTTTTTTTTTTTTTGAAAGGGAAAGGAACTAGGCATTAATATGGGGAAACGCTGCAAGCATAATTCACAAGCATATGACCATGAGCAAAACACCCATCCCAAAGTATGGGGAAAAGGCATGGGGTGGGAGTGGTGCCTAGAGGGAAAGAGGCATGATGGGGGAGGGCCATGGTTCTGGCCCCAGTGGCCCACACACACTTCTAGGGAACTTCCAACGCTCCTGGTTGCGGGGAAGGAATCAAGCAATGCCTCTGCTGCACCAGTCTCTGCGATGCTGCCTGCTGCTGCCACCATGCCGTCGTCCACTCTGCTGCTAGCCACCGCACAGTCGATCACTCTATCACTGTGCCATCACCCGCTCCGTCACTGCATCGCTCTGCTGTAACCTCTGTGATGTCTTGACATCCCACCACTTAACTTGGCTCTCAGTGATGTCAGCCATTAGTGTGGGGGCCTCGCTAGTAGGGCAGGCTGCTCAGTCTCTTTCATTGGAGACACTCCCCCACAGCACGTGTAAGGTTTAGCGCTTAGACCTGGTTATCAGTGATTTCAGCACTAGTGATCTGTAACAAACCAAAAGACTCCCGAATGAATCTAATCAGTGGAGACCAAAAAGGTTGAACAGCATCTAGCACTCTTTGGGCAAAGACCACACTACCAAGTACAAATACACCTTCCCACCCATTCTTCCTCCCCATGTCTTTGGCACCCCTACCCCCTGCTTAGCGACTGCAGTTCGATGGAGGGTGACTCATACAACAAGGGTAACTACATTTTATTACCCCTGCACCCAATCCCAAAGTGATTTGCTATCCAACAACAGCCAAAAGTGATCATTTGAGCAAAGCAGCTCCAGCATGTTGCACATCTAAGCAGAGCAGGGTGTATGTGATACGATTAAGGTGGGCCCCGTCCGGTGCGGGGTGAGTACGCCCACCTTACTTGCGGAATAGGGGCAGGCGCACGTGCCTTACGTTCCTATTTCCCCCCAACTCAAATCTGCACGTCTGGGCTTAGCTGCAGGGTAGAGTGGCCCAATGGCCAGAGTTGATAGGATCACCCCTCTCGGTTGGGGTAACACGGTCTAGTGGCTGGAGCTCAAACAACGTACTCCTACTGTCAGGGCAGTGCGGCCTGATAGTCAGAGTCCATACAAATATCCCTCCCACTCAGGGTAGTGCAGCTTAGCGGCCAGAGTCCGTGAAACATGCCCCTACTGCCAGGGCAGTGCAGCACAATGGCCAGAGTCTATACAAACACCCTGCTCGTTCAGGATAGTATGGCCTAGTGGCCAGAGTCCAAAAAACACACCCCTACTGTCAGGGCAGTATGGCCCAATAGCCAGAGTTCATGGAGGGCTGTCGGCAGGATGGCCGTTGGCCCAGGTAGGGGGGCCTGGACCCACCCAACTCCACCAGGCCCAAACCCAGGGCCCTAGTAGCAGTAGAACTACCAGCTCAGCGGGGAGTCCCACTGAAACACACCGAGCTTACCTCAGAGGGAGATGCCACTCTGACACCACCCCTGGGTCACTTCCTACCACAGTCTTGGGCGTTGTAGTCCAGGAGGCTTGGGATCTCTTAGTTCCCCAGTACCGGCCACTCCATGGGCTGCTGTGGTCCACATCTCCACTCCCCTCTGGCACAGGCTAGAGGCTGTCCACAGCAGGAGCTCCTGGTACACCTCCTTCCCCACCAGCATTTCCTCTTGACGGAGCTGGGCTGCTCTCTTTTATACTGGTACACCTGAAGTATGCCCAGTATGGAGAAGGGGGCGTGGCTTCCTCAGCCCACAATGTGCTGTTAACCCCTTCCTGTCCGGTGTGGGGCGAGTGCACCTTGTCACAGTGTACCTAAGCGAACAAGGTTGGTTGCTAGAATATTTTTTCCCAGCTCATCACTAGATGTCAGAGGAGAGCTCATTCAGAGGAGAGCTCATTCATAAAGAGACTTAGTAGATTGAAGGCATCTTTCATCCTAGGATCCGAGAGCGCTTTGCAAAGGTGGCTGAGTTTTGCTAACCTCGTATAGTTAGGTAAATGGAGGCACAGAGGGGTTTAAGTGATTTGCTTCAGACAAGACAGTGGTAGAGTCAAGACTAGATTTGGCAGGTCCTTGCTCTAACCACTGGGCAACACTTCCTCCTTGTTTAGAACACTAGAAACGTGTGGCTCTTAAATGATCATTAGTCCTAGTTGAGATGTAGTAGAGAACCATGGGAGTTATAGAAAGGAGGGAGAGAAAAATGGTCCAGGTCTGTTGTGCAGCATTGGTCTGGGGAGCTTGGGGAAGGATTATACCACACAATCCCTCCATGAAATCCCCAGCACTCTGAAAAAGCACTTGCAAGGAATGCACAGAGAGGGAAGGTGAGGTGATACCCAAGGAAACTATAGGGTGTGTATGTCAAATGGAGCTATTGTGCACAAAACCGATGCTGATGCCTGGGAAATGCTGCACACATCAGTTCTCACCTCCTCTGGGACTCTAATTGACATTAGTCTGCATTCTCTGTGGAAGGCAAGGAGACAACAGTGACCCCTTACAGTGCAGAGAGCACTCAGGAGAGCTGCATTGTTTCCTTCCTTCACTACATACAAGGAAGGTGTTTGTGGAAACCCAAAGGTGTTATAAGAATTGGGGCTCCCAAGATCTGAATGAAATGCTGCTGACATGAGCATACATCCCCTCCAGCCTACTCACATGCTTGCCTAGCAAGTACATCTTCTGTCAGTCACCATGTGTTCTGGGCTGCATTTGTCTCACAGGCCCAGCTCCTCAGAGGTATTTAGGCACCTAAATTGCAATGAGAGTTAGGATACCTTTGAGGATCTGGACTACAGGGACCATTGCAGTAGCCACTAGGTGAGCAGGAAAGACTGTAAGTATCTGTGCCCCCCTTGTGCATCTTACTCTTAAATCTGCCTGCTGTCCGCTAGGTCTATCACACCCTCAAACCACAACTGCAGATATTTTTCCTGTTATAAAGTGTATGGTAATTTGATGTAAATTAATATACATTTTACAAAAAATAATTAAATATAATTTTTTCATTTAAAGGAGATTAGTCTTTTCAAAATCTAACCCTTCTGGAATAGTGCTGGGTTCTTACTAGGACCAATACTGGGGCCAGTACTGGGGACTGTATTGAGACTAGTGCTGCAATTTTACTGGGTCCAGTACTGGGATCAGTACTGGGGTCTTACAGGACCAGTACTGGGACCAATACTGGGACCAGTGCTCAGGACTCTACTGGGATCAGTACTGGGGTGTCTATTGGAACAAATGCTGGGGTCTTGCTAGGACTAGTACTAGGGTCTTACTGGGACCAGGGCTGGAACTAATACTGAGAGTCCCCTGTACTGGTCCTAGTAAGACTCCAGCACTGGTCCGAAGACAGTCTCTAGTACTGTTCCCAGTACAAACTCCAATACTG
Source organism: Platysternon megacephalum (assembly GCA_003942145.1). Classification (NCBI taxonomy): domain Eukaryota; kingdom Metazoa; phylum Chordata; order Testudines; family Platysternidae; genus Platysternon; species Platysternon megacephalum. The sequence continues at coordinate 1,228,541 of QXTE01000264.1, forward strand.
GTTCCAGTAGTGGTCCCAATACAGACCCCAGCACTGATCCCAGTACAGACCTCCCCACTGGTCCCAGTGATACTCCAGTAGTGGTCCCAGTACAAACCCCACACTGGTCCCAGTATAGATCCCAGTAATACTCCGGTACTCATCCCCGTACTAATCCCAGTAAGACACCAGTACTGGTCTTTGTACTGGTCCCAGTATAGACCCCTGTGCTGGTCCCAGTAAGACCCTTTCTAATCTTGCAGCTGCACTTTGCTTTCCTGCAGTGAAGGTGTCCTCCCAACATGCCCCGTACTTCTTATCTGCCCCGCATTAACCGTCTCCTTCTGGGGAGTGTAAAAGGTGGCCATAAATCATCGTGTGCAGCTGGAACCAGGAAACTCTCACTGTTCCAGTGCAGGCTGCACAGGGTGGAAATCCTGTCCCACCAGGCCACTGATTTATGCTAAGGATGTGAGACCAACCGAACCCACATTGCCATTGAAAGAGGCTGTCTAACATGGCTTTTCACTGAGATAAATTGTTTCCTGTCTCTGTTACTCTGAGCTGCTTTCCCTGCACCTTTCGGCTCACGCCTGGTTGTGTTTATGCTGTTCTTGCTTCACCAGGATTCACCCCTCCTCCAAAGGGGCCAAATTCTGCCATTGGATCATGGTGCCAATCTCAGATAATCACCTTGCCAGCAGCACTTTGGGACTGAAACACAGGTATAGCCACTCTGAATCAGGATGGATCTCCTGTCTGGCACACTGGGGCCAGTAGATCCCAAAGGGGATGTTTAATGCAAATCACCACTCAGCTAGTTCTGCTCCCTTAACACTTGCTGCAATGGAGATAAGTTCAGAACTGAAATTAGTTTTGAATTGAAATGAAAGTTATTCCAGTCTTTAAGTAGAAGCAGGCCATGTTGATTTTCACAGTACCCTCAATAGAGATACTACTACCGGTCAGATTAATCGATTCCATGATCTGGTGGGAATTACAAATGAGAGGGAAGCATCCTATTTGATCATATGGTCCTTTGCAGAACTATTCTCTACCTGATAGCTCTCTGCCATCCCTGGCCACTTCCCCATATTTATATTCAGCAACAAACCGTTTTGTTTCATGTCACTTGTGGCTGCTGTCCATCAAACAATAAAAGATTAGTTTGAGAACCCCTGCCCTAGCATGACATAGGATGATCACAGCAGTTTGCAATTTTGTCAAGGCCTAATCAATTTCATCCTGTAAGTGTGGTACTCTGGATCTCAGGAGAGGAGGAATAACCTCCCTGCTCTGCTGACTCAACAAGCCGGTTCTTATCTCCAGTGCTGTGGGCTTGTGGACCACACCTGCCAGAGGGAGCTTGCCCCTGGCCCCATGTTGCTTTGTTTACATGAAGCAGCAGGAGCCTGGCCTCACAACAAAAAGAAAGGAAATTCCAAAACAAAAACGTCATCCCCTTACAGTGAAAGTGGCTTACTGCAGCTCAAGGAAAGGTGCAGTGTCAAACACCTTGATGAAAAACCCAGCCCTATGGAAAGCACAAGCGAGAGTTACACATGCCTTATAGCTCAGTTCATGCGCATACACTACTACTCCAGAAACCATCTCAGTGATCAGCACCCAAACAGTCTGAACTCAGTCCTTACTTTTAGGGCCCAATTCAATTATTTTGGGGCTGGATCCAGCTTCCATTGAAGTCAGTGGTAGTCCTTCCTTTGGCTTTAATGTTAACTGGTTTTTATATGTCTTATTACAGGCCAGACTGGTAGCTCCTCCACCTAGTATTAAGGTTGCCTGATACTTCCCATTAGAAAACCCTGTTTTTAGTTGCTTGTAACTTTGCCAAGCTTTAACTCTCCAGGTGAAATTTCCATGCTAGCTGTCTGCCTCAGGCTGGCATGGTTCTGAAAATTTCAGCCAAAACAGGCATTCCCGCAGAACATTTAGATTCCATCAAATCAGCATTTTCAGATGGAAACCTGTTCCATCAGACAACTTTTGACCACCTCTACTTTTGACCTTAATCTCTGTGCCTCAGGTTGCCATCTGTAAAATGGAGATACCACGCCCCCCCTTCAGGCATGTTGTGAGGATAGATTAATCAATGTTTGTGAAGCCCCATAAAACAGCCTACACAGAATGTCACAGGGTGGCTGGCCCCTCAAGAGGAGATGGGCCCTGCCCACCTGTGACACAGGCTATTTGCCTCCCCAGATGGAGGAAATGAATTGAGATGTGCGACAGATGGTTATGTGACTAAACCAAGCCTTGGTGGTGGAGGGAGTGTTAGAGAAAGAGAGGCTTGCGGACAATCAGGGGGGGACAGGCTGAGAGCTGGAGCAGAGAACAAGCTCCTCAGGAAGGAGAAGCTAAGCCCAGTTGGAAACTGGTGGAAAGATGCTGCAGGTACCCTGAGAAACCAGGAAAGCAGCAGAGGCTGGTGGAACGATTCCAGGTAGGAGAAGCCTAGGAAAGGCCACTTGAATTATTTTGGGGCTTTGAGGATGGTTTGAATTATTTTAAACTTTTTGTTAATAAACCCAGACCCCAAGGAGGGGTGTTACTGGACTTGTGAAAGCTTTTTTTGAGCTATTGAGGAGTCCAAACAAAGGGAAACCAAGGCAGGGTGCGTTGGAGCCACTCCTGGCCATGAGGAGGTGCTTGGGAAGCGGCCAGCTCTGTTATAAGGAAATTAATAATTCTGTCTTCAGAACAGGGTTTGAATAGTGTGCAGTAAACAAGGCCTGGGCCACACATTGAACTATAAGGATAAAACGAAGTTTGACTAACTGATCATTCACTGAGCACCATCCACCCTGTGCGCTGAATGATGCAGGGGTCCTGTGGAAAAACAACAATGCAAAGCAGTGGGAAAAGGGGCTAATGCAATCCTTGAATGTGTAAACAGGGGGGCAGTGAAGAGGAGGACAGAGCTGATTTCATCTCTGTTTACAGCATTTGCGAGACCATGCTGATAGTTCTGGTGGCCACATTTCAAAAAGGATGTTGAAAAATTGAAGAGGCTGCAGAAAGAGTCACAACACTGATTTGAGGGCTGGGGAATGCCTTACAGCGAGAGACTTGAAGAGCTTATTCTGATTAGTTTATCAAAAAAGAAAACTGAGAGCATTGAAGTGCATTAGTTCTTTCATGGTCCCTTCTTGCATTAAACTGTGAAACTACCAAGTATGTGATCGTGGAATTAAAGACTGTCTCATAATGTGTACACACAAGAGAACTGAACTAAGATTGTATTTGCTAACCTGGTAACTCTCATTTCCTAACTTTTGAAGGCTTGAATTTACAACATCAATAATGTTCTTTTAACATAGTTCTTTTGTGTGTAACTAATGTTTATAAAGCAGGATAATGAATTGTGTATTATATTTCTTTTGTCTGATGGTTTGCTGTATCATGAAGAGTTCCTGATTTAATATAATGGGTGTCATTTTATGTTCTGGCCCACGCATTATGGTTATTCTATGTTTGCACAGTTACTTCATCTCTAATGGTATTTATCTAATTAGGAGCACATGCAATTATTTTGCTCCTTAAAAAGATTACAGTTTGGGTATATTTACAAACTACAGTGTTGGGTGCTATAAGCAATTTCTAATTAGTTAGATTCTGGTAGCCTTAAACTCAAAGTATTTTTGATTTTGTGGATGACTATGGTTGCATGAAAGATCAATCTTTTCATAACATATGTATTATTATTATTTTGATTATATTAGCATCTAGGGGCCCCAGCCAGGATCGGGGCCCCATTGTGCTATAGGGTTGGCACCTCTGAGCTACAAAAAACCAGGACATCTGGGATGCTCCTGAGCCCATAAAACTGGACAGCTGGCAATGCGTACTGAGCACGCTTGCAGATTTCCCAGGACAGCTGCCTCCAAAAAGGGACAATCCTGGGAAAACATGGACAGGTGGCAACCCTACTGTGCTAAGCACTGTGCAAATGCTTAGTGAGAGATGGTCTCTGCCCCAAAGAGTTTACAGCATAAATAGGCAAGGCAGACAAAAGAAGTACACCTCTACCCCGATATAACACGACCCGATATAACACGAATTCGGATATAACGCGGTAAAGCAGTGCTCCGGGTGGGCGGGGCTGCACACTCCGGTGGATCAAAGCAAGGTCAATATAATGCAGTTTCACCTATAACGCGGTAAGATTTTTTGGCTCCCGAGGACAGCATTATATCGGGGTAGAGGTGTATTATTATCTTCATTTTACAGATGGAGAATGTGATTTGCCCAAGGTCACACCGGAAGGTTTGTAATCATCAGAGGAGTGAGGTTCTGGAACAGCCTCCTGCTAAGAGTTGTGGGGGCAAACAACCTAATTCATTTTAGGCTAGAGCTTGATACATGTCTGAGTGGGATTGTATGTATCACTGGACATGGCAGCCATGGGATCCCTTCCAGTTCATGTCTTATGATCCTAAAATCTCATGCTTCAGGCGGTCACCTGTAAAGTCTAGAAGGGATTTCCCCGCTCCCCCCACCCCCATGTATTATGGTGTGTGATTGTTCTGGTTTGATTTTTGTCTCCTTCCTCTGAAGCAGCAGAGATGGCCACAGCTGAAGAAGGGACACAGGACAGCGTGGCCAGTACTCGGAGGTGGCACTGAGAATTCTTTCTTGGACGCTGTCTGGTGTGTCTTGCTCACATGCTTAGTGTCTAACTGGTCACCGGATGTGGGAAGGAATTTTCATGTAGGTCAGATTGGCAGGGATTTGGGCATTGGCACACCTCTGTCCCTCCTGTTCTCTGCCTGTGGCACACCGTAGTTTAGCGTCCTGAGGGCTGTAATGCTTTGCACTAATTTTGGTGGTTAGCCTTGGTGTGGAGGTGGCTGGGGTGGCCTGTGCTATACAGGAGGTCAGACTAGAGCAGCGGTTCTCAAACTGTGGGTCAGGACTCCATTTTAATGGGGTCGCCAGGACTGGCATTAGACTTGCTGGAACCCGGGGCTGAAGCCCAAGCCCCACCGCCCTGGGCTGAAGCCCGAGCCTGAACCCCACCACCTTTGGCTCCCTGCCCGGGGTGGTGGGGCTTAGGCTTTGGCTTTGCCCCACCTAGAGCAGCAGGGCTCAGGTGGGCTTAGGCTTCGGTCCCCCCTCCTGGGGTCATGTAGTAATTTTCGTTGTCAGAAGGGGGTCACAGTGCAATGATATTTGAGAACCCCTGGACTAGATGATCCCTTCCAACCTTAAACTCTATGTGGCAGAGGCAAGAATTGAACGCAGATCTTCTGAATCCCAGTCCAGTGCCTTAATCACCAGGCCAATTTTCCTGTACAAATAAGTTCAAGGGTAACATTTTCAAGAAGAACCTAAGTTCCATTTTCAAAGTGACTCAGGAATCTAAGTCTCAAGGAAAGTGTTTATGCACCGTTCTGAAAGAGAGTTATTAGGCTGCTGGTTCATTTCAATGTATTGTTTGTGTAGGTTACTACTTGCCTTGAGGGTACCAGAGTCTGGCTCTTAGGTACCTCAGTTGGGCTACACAGGGTGTGGAGTGCAGGTAGAATTTGGCTCTTACTCAAACTCCCTGTTTTAATTGACACTGAAATACACACCAGTATGCCAGAAACCAAACCATGCATATTAAAAGTCTGTATTCTCCTCTGCAAAATACTCACAGCAGCCATGATTAACACTCACATCAATATGATATGTACACAGCAAGACAATATCACTTTTTAAAACTCCATCAAAGCACACCTAACCCTAACCTGGGCCACTTTCCAACCCTGGGTGTTAACTATGGCTCATGGCAAAAGTCCCTAAAATTATTTTGGACCCAGCATAGTAACCACTTTGTCTCATCTCAAGCCAGACTGATGCTACATTTGTTTTTTTTCTTCTCTAACGGTCGTAAAATAAGGTCAGAGTAAATATAACCCACCCCTGTTGGAAGTGGGGAATTTGTGAAGTGATCTGTCCCTTCTATTCTTATTTTTAGTAAGCAGGGCAGTTGTAAGGGGCTGCCTGGCTCAGTGGTTTAGTTGGGGACTTTTTTTTTTTTTGTCAATTTACTGCAAGATTCCAGCTGAGTTAAAGTGAACTTTTTTTCAGTTTCACTTGTTGTCACTACTCAGGACTGCCATCAGAAGGAGATCACAGGCAACGCTTGCGCTGCTTTCCATATCACTAACTGGGAGTGAAATAAATAGCGCTCGGCTCATTGTAAGGCTCCTGAAATGAATGTGTGCAGAGACCTAAGCTAGGTCCCTCTCCCCAGTGCAGGAGGAGTGTCAGTCACTGGAGATCTCTGTCTCTTTCTCCCTGGTTTTCACCATTAGCTCTACTGGGGCCAGGTCAAGTGGAGCTGTCCAAGTTCTTGACAGGTAATTTTGCTTCTTTCTTATCGCGTTACCGAGCCTGCATTTGAAATGCATGTGCACAGCTCATGTGTTAGAAATGGGGAGATCACCTAGATCTGGGAAAGCAATGATTGTTAATTGCATCTTGGGAACCAGAAAGCACTGCATAGAAATAGGTCATGGAGCTACATCTGGTCCTAGTCCATCCCTCTGCCAGGTCCCTGAGACGTCTTTGCTCACTGGCCGTGCAGAGGACCTTCTCCTGGGTGTGGGCATGAAGACACCACATAGTAAATGCCAGTTACTGGATTTGGGTGCCCCAGTGACTGCTGAAGGTTGGAGCTTTGCATAGGGGCTGGGCTATTTGGGATAAGAGAAGCATAGGATTTTTTTAGTTTGTGCTAATAGGTTTCTCTTTATTCTCTTATTTCTCTCCTGGTTCTGGATTATTCCCACTGGGTTTGCTCTGGATTTCCACGGGGAGAGGTGGATTTTGGGGAGAGGTGTCCAGACAGGGAAATTAGGACTAAGAGCTGGGGAAGGAGGTTAGTAGGGGAATCTGGGACCTGGGACAAAGATCCTGAAAGGGATCTGCTGATTGGATTAGGGGGTCTGCAACCTGGGAGGCACTTCAGGTGTCTTGGATCCAGACATGGACCTTGGTACTTTTGATGGGAGGGTGCTGGGGGAGTCTGGGACCTAGGACCATGCCCTCGACCTCAGGACCACCCGTGTATGTGAATCTTCTTGAGCTGGGCTCTGACCACACCTTTCCTCTCTGGCTTGGGGCTGGACGTGGCTCAGACACCCTGATTAGCTGAGCATTTCAGCAATACCCTGCAGCTCCCAGCAGCCCCAGCCTGTACTCAAGCTGCTGCCGTGGCCCCAGGATTTCAGTGGGGGACTCTAACTCATGACTTTGTGACAACATATCTCCTGCCAACCTGGCCCCTTGGGAGCAACAAGGCTGCCTTCACCGCACAGCAGGGTGTAGCAAGCAATTCCTACATGTGCCCGCAAATCCTGGGCTGTAGCACACCCTTCCTTGGTGCCTCCCCATCATCTCCTAAGCCAGCGCTTGCCCTTGTGCTCACTAACACAGCAAGTGCAGTGAGCTATCAGGTATAATCACGGCCTCCTTCTTTAGCTCCTTCGCATCCCAAAGTGCTTTATAAACTGTAGTGAATTAACCCTCCATTTCCCCCACCCCCTGGAGGTGGATGACTTAATATCTGAATGATTACTTATGCCATAATTTTAGACAGGGAAACTGAGGCACAAGGCAGCTACAAAGGCTGTGGGAGAGCCACAGGAATAGATCCCAGTTCTCCTGAGCACCTTTCCCCATTCTAACCACTGGGCAGAGCTCCCTTGTGTGAGTATTGACATTTGACCTCAGGTCATATCCATCACCCAGCAGTACTACTCAAGGTTCCTCCATGCTCTGCCTGGTCAGAGTCCTGATTGTGAAGGCTCCAGGACCCTGGTAGATGTTGGGGGCAGGGCTGTTGGAGCCTACCAGTCACTGCAAAAAATGTGGCCATCCACACTCCAGGAAATTAACAATTCCATGTGATGGCACATGCCCTCCTGTGCCCATACTCCTAGGAAGACACCCTGGGGACTTATAGCTGATAGGAACTAAGGGCTGAATGCGCAAAAGGAGTTAGGCACCTAACTTCCATTGACTTCATTAGAAGTTAGGCTCCTAAGTTTTATTTAGGCTTTTAACTATTTTTGAATAGTCAGTCCTAAATACCACCAGTCCTCCTGTGTACAGAATCCTGAGGGCCAGGGACAGCTCCTACTGCAAGACACTGTTAGAGATGACAGTGCACACCTGGCAGCACGCACTCAGCCCCGGGGGGTGGGGGGGCGGGAGAGGGGAGAAGACAGAGGCTGAGGCAATGGAAGAATAAAAAGGAAACAAGTTTGTGCCTCCAATTCCACCACCCCATGTCAGCTTTCAGATTAATAGCACCTCCCTGCTACACACAAGGTTGGGTTGACGGGCAGTGCGACCTGGGATGTTAACCTGCCCCAAAGTACCTTTCCTAGGCAAATTCATTGGAAAAGTGGCAATGACCAGGCTCCAGCAGTCCCATTCCTTTCAGATGAAAGCCTAGCACCCGTGACCCATGTGCTCATCTCCACAAGACTGTGCTACTGTAACCCCTGCTGCCTAAGGCAGCCAGTCAAGGCCTGTCAGACTCCAGCCTGTGGTGTGAATGTGACTGGCAGCTGTGAGCACATCAGACCAGTTCTGCATGTTTTCCACCAGTTCCCTGATTACTTCTAAATCATCTAGTTCAAGGATTTAGTCCTAATCTTCAAGGCACCAGATTTTCAAAGGTATTTAGGAGCCTAAACATTCAGAGGGGTGTTTGGAAAAAACTAAGTCCCATTGATTTCAGTCAGAGTTAGGTGCCTAGGCACTTTTGAAAAATCACACTTGTGGCCTATCTGTATCTTTAGGTGCCTAATCATAGAATCATAGAATATCAGGGTTGGAAGGGACCTCAGGAGGTCATCTAGTCCAACCCCCTGCTCAAAGCCTTTGAAAATCTTGCCCAAAGTCCTCCATGGTCTTGGATCAGGGTATGTCAGGGACCTTCTCTCCATATATGCCTCACCAAGACAGCGGTGCTCATTGAGAACACAAACTAGAAGGGGCTACAGTGAAACTGGCACAAGCTGGAGTCAAGGCATTATTAATGCTGGGTCCTTGCCTGTGGAACCTCCTACTGGAAGAGTTCTAGGGTAAATCCTGGCGCTACTGAAGTCAGTGGCAAAACTTCCATTGGCTTTAGTGGAGCCAGGATTTCACACCTAGTCTGTCTGTTTTTAGAGGCAGGGGGAAAACCTGCCCTTTCCCGGGAGCAAGACAGGGAGAATTCTAGACTGAGTGGCTGGACTCTGAGATAGAAAGAGCAGAACCCACTGTGATGATTTATAGGATTATCTTCATGAATTTTGCACCTAGATACTACTCTCATTGGCACCCAGGTGGCTGGGCAGACAAATAGATTGACTGGAATGGCACTAAACATGGGTTTTCTGTCTAGAAATCCCTCTTACAATGGATTGAAACTGGATGATTCAGGAGCTGGGTAATGGGAAATAGAGACATTTACACCTACATCACTGGTTGAAACCCAGCCGAGGTCAGTAGTAAATAGCCCTTTTGTGGCAGTAGCTGTCTGGTGGCCCCTATGTGAAATGAGCTGGTGGCACTAGTCTGGTTTTTAGCAGACAGACCTTTGATCCTGAAAGCCGCCATCACAACTGGCAGGACTCAGGAGCCTTGCTGGCTATGGAGGGGCTGAATGGACAGAGTAAAACTTTCCCCCCCTGGCTTATTCAGATACTTACCCCATGCCCAGCACCATGGTCTCTGAGCACCTAAAGGATTATTCCCATTTTCTGGTTGGGGAAACGGAAGCACAGAGAGAGACTAAGTAACTTCCCCAGGGATGCACAGGAGAATCTATGGTACTGTCAAGAACTGAACCCTCAGAACCCAAATAGAGCTTCTCCCTCAGCCCCTGAATTGGCCTTCTCAGTACAGGTGTGAAGCAGGGAAGCTTGCACACCTGCTGTCCTTGTACCTTATGGGGCTTAAGAGAAGATTCCAGTTTCCTGGACCGTGAGTTGGGAACCTTTCACCACCACTATAAAATACCTGGTCAATGGTTTGCTTTAGAAGCAGCCCACCTCTCCCTCCCCTGAAAGCAAAGGGTTCTGTTGTCAATGATGAGAACTGGTACCCATCTCTGCAGGTTCCTGGGGTGCTGGTTATACACACTTGGAAACTCACTTCGTTAACATTGCACAAGGGCAGAATTTTTCCAGGTGATTTGATGCTGCACTGTTTCTGCAAGCGTATTTCTCTGACATGTCAGGGACAGGCTAGGCAGGATGGCTTCATTTCCATATAGGAATCTTCCAGGGAGGGGATGTTTTCCAAACTCTGCCACTGTCCCCTTCTCCTAGAGAGAACATTTAACTTCCCAGACAGCCTAGTGCACTGGCTGAAGAGTTCATAGGAAACGACAGTGAGCTCCGATATCTCTTGATCTGCCAGCAGTGTGTCTGTAGAGACATGAGTGTTTGGTTTCTCGGAAGGTGAAAGTAATTTCCCATAAGGTGAAAACAGATCATTGTTGCTACAGTTGTTAAAATGAAAGATTTCTCTTTGCCTTGCCTTCTCAGTCCCTGTGTATTCAGTATTCTATCCTCTTCAGTTTGATGCAGGGCTTGGGTCAAATTCTGCTCCAACAGCTACCAGTGTGAATCACGCCTAACCATATTGATGTCAATGGAGTTACTATGGATTTACATCATCATAGTAGAATATGGCTCTTTTTTTGTGGAATGAGAGTTTTGCTCTGTGAATGTTTCCTTTTAAAGAGACAGCCACAGTTCTATAGTCAAGGCTATAACAAGGGCTCCATTATCTACCCCCTTGATAGTCCTTTAAAAAAGGTTGTGTGCACTTTGAAAAATTCATCACAGGTCCACAAGGTCTCTTGTGGCATTTATAAATCCCATGGTGTAGTGGCTAGAGTGCTGTCTTGGGACTCAGGACAGCTGTGTTCTAGTCCCATCTACCAGTGGCCTGCTGAGTGACCTTGAGCAAGTCACTTTGCTTATCCGTGCCTCGGTTTCCCCACCAATATAACATGAATGACGATACCTCATTTGTAAATCCCAGAGATCTACCGATGAAAAGTGCTATGTAAGAACTATGACTGTTACAAGTGCTGCTGTCTTGTACAAGCCTAACATCGACTCCTGTGGTGTTTAGAACCCATCCCTCCAAGGACTTTTGCTTGCAAGTCTCTTCTAATCCCCATGCCCCAACAAATACACACCTCTGGGGGAAAAAAATGTATGAACACACTGTCAGCTCCAGGTGACCTTCATACATTTTTCTGCAGGCCTGATAGACTTTTTAAAGCTTGCCAGACACTATAAAGTTTGCCATCGCTTTGGTAGGATTTAGAAAGTGGTCCCTGTACACGGACTAGGCCTCTCTGAGTCTGTACAAAGGAAAACACTTGAGTTCTGCTGCTATGTCTGCTGAGCTTGAACATTTACACCCAACACACAAAAGTCTGGGGTTAGTCCACCCCTAAGCTACTCATCAGGGAGATAGTTTCCCTGCATGCACACATCCCCTGGGACGTTTGCTAGAACTCAGAGGGAAAGCTGGAGGGATTTGTAAGTTTCATTGGCAGATCCAGCACAAGACCCAGAGCTCCAGTTTCAGGGGTTTGTCAAGTCCTTTGTTGGATCCAGCACTCGTTACAACCTTCATTAGACTCAAAGTTCTGATTGCAACCCCGAGGTGTGTCAGATCAATCCATACAAATATAGAGCAGGCTGTGGCAGAGGGGGATGGAAATTCCCCATGCAAAAGCTTGGTTGAGCTAGGATTAAGGTTGAAAGATCATATCAATACATAAGATAAAATCCTATTAGGTCATTGTAGTTTTACAATAAACAAATGTTGGAAGGTCACAACATTCTAAGTTAAGCCAGCACAATTTAAAAATAAAACCCAAACAATTAAAAATATGGAAGTGCAGAATTCAGGTACCGTAACAATCTTAATTCTGCCCCCTTTCCCTGCACACTCCCCCTCCAAATACATCCTTTACATTGTATTCCCAGTCTGGCCAATGGCCTGCTAGGTGACCTTGGGCAAATCATTTCACTGCTCTGGGCCTCAGTTTGCCCATCTGTGAAATGCAGATAATGACACTGACCTCCTTTGTAAAGCCCTTTGAGAGCTACTGATGAAAAGAGCAATATAAAGGCTAGGAATTATAATTATTTCATTGGCAATGTCAGCCACGCCCCATCAGTAATACTCTCCTTCTGCATTAGAGGTTGTCCAAAAATGTCCATCGAAACTAAAAATTGTTTTCACTGTCTGAGTAGCATTTCTCCAAATACATTAGGTACCCACTCCCCACGGGCTACCTGCACAACCACAGTTTCTTCACCACTGCTTTGCTCAGCAAGCTGGCTTCACTAACATCTTGTCATGCACTTCATATATACACACTATAGCCATGTCCATTCTACCTGCTTACTCATCTTCTCTTCTATGTATGCCACAAGCAGCCTCCACAACCCACTCTCCACCACTTGTCTCAAAGCCACAAGAAACTGAGGGAAAAACTAGGCCCTCTGGGACACCCGTGCAACCCAGTTTCCAAAGGTGCAGCTGGGTAGAATTTAACAAACACTGCCGTTCAGGTGTGAACAGGAACTGGATCCAGCGTATTCCCTGTAGGCATTATTTTAGAACAATACAGAAAATCTTATGCTATTCTATAAATTGACAGTGCACCATCACCTGGGATACCTTGTTCCGCTTTAGTCACCTCAGGTAAAATCTTCTACAGTGATTCAAGCACTCAGCAGCCTAAATCTCATTGAAAGCCAGTGGGACGTCGGCTCCTAAGTACCTACATCACTTTTGAAAATGGGATTCACCTAAGTGACTTAGGAGCATTCTTTCAAAAATGTTACCCCTGTGATGAGGGGAACCCCATCATGGGCGAGAAAAGGTTAAAGGTCACTTAGGAACATTCACTCCACCTGGGTGGTGGTTAGATAGCTACTTGTCAGCCAGAAGGAGCAGGACTTAAAGACAGATCAAGTGCTAGCAGATTCCTTGGCCTTATAAGTAAGTTGAGAGTGTTCAGACTCAAGGAGAAGCAGCGGGCTGGCTTGCTCCTGTGAAGGTATGAAGCACCAGAGGCTGTTGGTGGATAGAGCCCTCAGGAAGACGAAGGTGGGGTGGAACAGTGTGGGATACCAGAGCTGGGGAAGGCAGTGGAACCCCAAGCAAGGTTGAGCACAGGATGGGGTGTTACCTCCAAAGGGGTTTGGACTAACCTGTTCTCAGCTGGAGAGCTGAGTGGTGTGCAAAGACAGACAACCTGATGGGCATGCTGGAGACGAAAACCCCTGCAACATCACACCCTGATGCAAGGGAGCACGCTGGTGGTGAGCACTCACCATTCCAACCCCTCATTCAGGAAAGTGAGAAAGAAGTTGGCCCTGAAAAGGGCAATAACAATGTTCCTTGGTTGAGGCGGGGATGGAGCTTCCACCGGAGGAGAGATTAAATGGACTAGGAGTCTTGAGATTGGCAAGAAGAGGAGAAAGAGCTAAACACTCTATGTAGGGGGGAGAGAGACGCATTGTCTATGCATATTCAGTGCTGTGATTCCTGGGCAGAGAATGGTTTTGGTTCCCCAGCCATGCTATTGTTGACTATTTATTTTGTGATTAGAATTCCTGCCCAAAGGGGATTCAGTTGAGGCTGCAATCTCCATGTGCCTAGTCACTCCAGCAGGGCTCAGTTCGCTAGGCTTAGCATAGTCTTCTAGATGCTTTCTGTATTCAGTGCAGTAAGAAATGAAGAGCAGAGATCTGACAGGTCAGATAGCAAGTATAGTAAGCGTCCTTCCCAGGCAGAGCAGCAAACTGGAACCTGTGCTGAGAACCAGGCAGGCACTGGCTGCTCAGTCCTCCACCAGGGATGGTCTGACACATAACCAGCACAAGTAACTGCTGGGGGCTCCACCTATCCGCCTCAACTCAGGCCGGATTTATTCCACTTCCACCACCCTCTTCTGACAACAGAACCCAGGGAGAAGGTCCATTGACCCAATCTCCCATCACCAGCACTGGGGTCAGAGGGTGAGGAGCTTCACTGTCTGACTTCCTTCTTCTCTCTGGCAACAGCACTGGAGGAGACCAAGCATGAGCAAGAAAAATAACTGGTCCCCCCTGTGCTCTCAACAGCTCATGGCCTGAGTTACTTCTTGGAACCAGGGCCAGCGCAACCCATTAGGCGACCTAGGCGGTCGCCTAGGGCGCTGCTATTTGGGGGGCGCCGGTGCCCCAGCCGTCCGCGGAAATTTGGGGGCGGGACCTTCCACCGCCGCTGTTGGGGGCGACATTTCGGGGGCGGGACCTTCCGCCGCCTAGGGCGCCGGAAAAGCTGGCGGCGCTCCTGCTTGGAACCATACACGTCCTAAGACCAGAGCTGATTCCAACCTCAGAGGGCTCTCAATGGGACTTGGGGAGAGAAGGGGCAGATGGGAAGGGATGGAGTAGACATTAAACAGTTCTGCTATTCTGACATCTTTCCCTCAATGTTAGTTTGTCTAAAGCAGTTATACAGGAGCCAAACAAAATAATGTGTTGAAATGAAAACCCACCAGAGAGAGACCTGGCCCTGAGTTGTACATCCTTGCTGTGTCCTTCAAAGGCTACCCCATCCTACTGGAAACAGTAACGCTGATACAGCACCTGTCATCCAAAGGAGCTAAATGTTCTACAGTCCCTGGGCTGAATCTACCCCTCTGCTGTCGCTGTCCATATGATACCCATTGCATGAATAATTAGAGAACTTCTGCCTTAAGGGCTAACACCAGCACCGCGTTCACCTCCTAAAAATAAATAGCAGCGCAAGGCTTTCATGTCAGAGTAGAGGGTGGGGAGAACTGCTCACAAAATGTTCTTGTACTTCTAGAAGGCAGCTGTGTCCTCAGACCCTCCTCATGAGCAGGCATGGTGACATGCTGTTGTGCCTGACTCTATCTTCACTTCAGTCCCTGCAGGTGGAGACGGGGTCTGCTTGCAACAGAAGAGAAAGAGAGCAAGGAGGTGCGATTTTCATTCCCATTGCATCAGCTGCCCATGGAAAAATAGCCTGTCAGGCCATCATCTGGAAGACGTGACAAGGGACACCATGAGCAGCAATGAGAAGCAAATGGACCCTGACTCATCCCCTCTGCCTGAGCCACCAAAAAGGAAGAGGGGAAGACCAAAGAAGCAGCCACAGGTGAGTGCCCAAGGCCTTAAGAAGACAATGGAGAATGCTGTGTTGTTAGACTAAGTAGTACCATGCTGCTCAAGAAAGGGACAGCATGGTACACTACATGTTATCTGCCACCAATGGCAAGTACCTAGTTGTCTAAACCATGTCTCCAAATTGGCAGCCCACGTCCACCTGGGCCATGGAGCCTCATCAGGAGAGTTAATCACTGCCCTACTCTAGCACTCAAGAGTGCTGGGGGATAGAGCTGGGTGCAGTTTTTTTGGTGAATAGTTTATTCACTGAACAATGCAAATTGGAGTCGACTGAAATTATTTGCAAATCAGGTTGAATATGGTGAATCGTTTTGGCCGCAAAAAAAGGGAAGGAACTTCCAGACAAATTGAAATGTTTTGTTTTTTAAAAGAGTTTAAACAAAATATTTTGACTCTTTGTTTCAAAATTTAGCTATCTTTACTAAAAAACATACAAAAGGGTGAAAAACACTTGAAAATGAAATGATGTGTTTCGTTTCAGATGGAACACAATATTTATTTGACCCAAAACAAATTTCAGGGCGGATTTTTTTGGTTCATCCACTGAACTGAAAAATCAGTTATTCCCCAAACTCCACTACTGTTTTGCTTCTGTGTGGGTGACTTGGGGGTAGGGGGAAGAGGATATATGCTCTTTCACTCCTCATTCCATGCATCACAGCTGGAATGAACAAAATTTTGTCCTATATAGATATACAATGTACTCACGTTCATATGCCTACAAAACCAAATACATGTATTTGTGTTTATATATGCACCAATATATAGATAGAGTGCAGATAAATTAATAAATATATGCATCAGCATATGCACCTCCATGTAATGAAACGTGTGCAAAGCAACACACGGACATACCCACTGTGATGAAGTGTTTTGCATGAATACTGTGTGGGTCTTAGTTTCCCTGTGTGCTGTGTGTTTAACAAGGTGGTGGGAGAGGGAGTTTGTTGTTACAGAGGACCAGGTGTGACCTCGCCTAGCAGCCAGGACCCCAGACAATTGCCTAGATATGGGGGACCCTAGCAACTGGTGTTCTGGTGACCAAGAGGCCCACCCCAGCTTGGCAGTCAGCCAGTTCTGGCCAGTGGGAGGACAAAGGGCTGAGGAGAGAAGACCCCGGTGACCTGACCAGCCAGGTCCAGCCAGTGGGAACAAAGGACGAAAGAGAGAGGGCCCAAGCGACATGTTTACCTGGGACCAAAGACAAAGGACAGGGGAGGAGCTGTTGCAGGATATGATATAGGATGACTGGCTGGAAGGAGGGGGCTTCTGGACTGGGGAGAGAGAGCAGCCAGAGCCCACCTGGATGCAGAAGAGACCTAGATGTATTGTGCTGAGGGTTGCTAGGCCCGAGGGCCCAGAGAGTTTCCTGTGCTGGGTTCAGATGCTCAATAAACCCTTCTGTTTTACGCTGGCTGAGAGTCACTCCAGTCTAGAGATCAGGGTTGCATCATTCCCTCTGGGAGTGGAGGCCCTAGGGGTCCAGAGTGAGTGGACTCCCAGAGGGGGCACACGGTGAGAGACAGGTGTGCTGAAGGTTCAGAGAAGTGCGGTTCCAGGAGGCAGAGGGGCCTACGGCTTAAGCCCCGAGAGAGAGAGTGGACCCCCGAGAAGGGCTGTCACACGGAAGGGGGTTCCTCCCAGGAACTGTATGGAGCCGAGAGACAGCATGAGTCCTGTGAGTATGTGACACCCACATATGCTAAGGCATCCTTCTGTCTATACACACACCTATATGTAGGCTTGGAAGGATTAGATTTTTATTGGTAAATGTCAGTAAATGTTGATTTCACCCTGCGCACACAAATCAATGAAAAAATATTTCCATCAATGATCATTGAAATTTACAGATAGGCAAAGTAAGAAAAATGCTGCTCGAGAACTTATTAGTGTTTGATTGAAGGATATTTACTTGGTATAGTTTGCCAACTTTTTGAATCTCAACATTGACAGTCATTAAATAATTATGGTCGGACCCCCCATTATTTCCCACAACTATGAACATTTAAATCAATTAAAAAATTCTTAAAACCCATAATTTTGTGCAACTGTGAAAATTTAAAATCTATACAAATAGAAAAAATGCTTAAAAATAAACATTGATATATCCATCAAAATTACATACACAAAAAGAATTCTACCAAGTCTACATATATGCAGCCTGTGCCCCCACCTCACCAGCTATATACTCTGCTAAGCTCATAGTGTGCTCTCAGAATAACCCTGATGAAGCAGATACAGAGAAATATTAATCCATGCAACCCTCCAAAAATAGGATTGTCTCAGGTATAACAGACAAATCAAAGGTAAAATCTGGTGCAGCACCATTATGAATTTGAAAGTCACTTTGAGTGCACAAGTTAAGAATAGGACCCTCAGCATGTTCAGATAGTGAGTAAGGTTCCAGAACATTGACAACTGAGAACATGGAACTGTAATCAACACGTGCCTTCTGCAGGGCCGGTGCAAGGATATTTTGCGCCCTAGGCGAAACCTCCACCTTGTGCCCCCGCCCCACCCCCCCGCCCGTCAGTTCATTGAGGGGCAAATCCCAACAAGCCTTTATAGACCCCAGGGGCCAGCCGTGCCCTGGGGCTGCTCCCCAGACCAGGTTCTCCCCCCCCCGCCCCTGAACTCCCCTGGAGGGTGCACAACCCTCCCGTGAGCCACCCCCTTCCTGCCCCACCCCAGCGGCCCCTGCCCCGAGTCCACTCATTGGCTTTGCCGGGCTTGGGCCGCTAAAGCAGCTCGGCAGGGAGAAGCCGCCTTCCGGAGGCACCGGAGGGCCAGAGCGTCGGCTTGCAGCAGCGGTGAGCCCCAGCCATGGAGGAGCAGCAGGGGGGCAGCAGCCCTGCAAAGGCGGCAGCGCTGCTAGCGGGGAGCAGCCACACCCCTTGCTCCTCCTGCCCAGGCTGCGGCCAGGCATCCCCCCGGGGGCTCCTGCAGTGGATGCATGCAGGCAGAGGACCCCGTGCATCTCCCGGCTCCTCCCTCGCCGTGCTTAGGCTCTGCGGCTCCCAGGAGTGTGAGCTGCCGCCGTTGCTGCCCTCCCCAGAGCAGGTTCAGGGCCCCACGCCCCGGCAGTGGCTCACATGCCCGGGAGCTGCAGACCCCGAACACAGCGAGGGGTGAAGCTGGGGGGCGCACGGGGGCCTCTGCCTGCATGCATCTGCTGCAGCCTGCAGGAGCCCCCGGGGAGGGCGCCAGGCTGCAGCCTGCGCAGGAGGGGCAAGGGGCGCAGCTGCTCCCCGCTAGCAGTGCCGCCGCCTTTGCAGGGCTCCTGCCCCCCTGTGCCGCACTGGCTCCTCCATGGCTGGGGCTCGCCGCCCCCGCAAGCTGACGCTCTGGCTCTCTGGTGTCTCCGGAAGGCAGCTTCACCCTGCCGAGCCAGGGCACCACTTTTTGGCGCCCCTGGGGTCGTCCTTAGGATTTATGGGGCCCTATGCAGTATTATTAAACTGGTGCCCCTATGCCCGATGGCAGCCTGAGCTTGCAGCCCGGCGGGGGCGGAGGGACAAAGCAGAAAGAATAACAAGATGCCCGGCCCGCCTCACGGTGGCGTAGAGTCACAGTTCCCCGCAGAGATCCCTGTACCCTCTCCCTCACGCAGAATGGACATGCAGAAGGTACCTAATTAAAAGCACTAAACTTGGGAATAAAAAATGTCAGTCACAGGTTTTTTTATATGCCCTGAAGTTTGTCAGACATTTATTTGCAAAAACTTTGTAGTAAGGGTGAGTAAGCTGTCTTGCTGAATACACCATTAAATATTATGGAATACATGATGCAGCTCTTCTCTGTTTTACATTTTCTTAATCAGTATTTCTAAGCTGATTTTATATTTTAAATGTACTCTTAAACCTTCATAAAGTAATCATTCCAGATTACTACATATTTAACTCACTGAAACAGACATTATTTTAAATTAATCAGTTACAGAGGTTTAGTGTGTTCATAACAATGTTCATTGCTTTTAGAAAAAGGGAACACTAATTTACTGTGTGTGATCTCCATAACAATACACATGTTTATGAAATGTCACCAACTTTAAAAAATATGTTTCCAAAGATTTTAGGCATAACAAAGGATTTTATATCTTACTAAGGTACTGATTTTGCTTAAAACTGGTTCATCAGATAGTCAGAAGTAAAGAAAGGGAAACTCTTTGTCCAGCTATCTGGAAGCAAAGGGCTGTTGTCCGTTTAAGGGCTCTCTTCAATGGGGGTGGGGGGAGAGAGGGTAAAGGGAGAAATGGATGAACAGAAAGGACTGGAAGACTTTGGAAGTAAGTTTTTTTTACTATAGTAATTAAAATGTGTATTTTAGATAAGGGAGGTCTTTTGAAGGATTTATTTAAAAAAACATATGTCTGAAGATCCAAGCATTTAAGGCTAAAGATGATTGTACATCTAAAAATCTATGCAAGGATTTTTTAGAGATGTGATTTTATAATCTTCACCAACAAAATATTTTTAAAGCAAATTTTAAACTAAGATCCTGTAGACTGACATGTCCTGAGTAAATATGAGGCAAATGCCTGTTAAGTGGCTTCATTACCCCTTGAATAGCTCTTTAACAGTTTCAGTGTTGTGCTAATAGGTCTGGCAGTCTGGAGGCTTTTTCTCTTTTAACTACTAGATCCCCTTCCCAGGAAGACTCGGAGCCTGCAGGAAGGGTCAGAACAGGGATAGGAAAACAAGAAGGGTGGACACTAAGACCCAGTGGGCGCCCCCAACCACTTGGCGCCCTAGGCGATTCGCCTAGTGGTTGCACTGGCCCTGGGCTTCTGATATCATCTTCATTGTCTTTATTTGTGTCACTTTCCTATTGGTCACTTTCCTGATAGCTCTTGTATTTATTTTCCTTTTTCCCCTTCCTTCCCCTTTTAAAAGAAAAAAAGTCCTTGTCATGGCTGGATAAACTTATCATCCCTCATTTGTGAGCCCTGTATACAAACTGATATTATACTTAGGCATGAATGAGACACTTTTTTTTTTTTTTTTTTTTTTTTTTAAGACTAGGAATCCGACAATAGGTCAGAAAGGCAAATATCTGATATTTTTGTAAATTTCATACACAGGGTGAATTCTGGAGAGAGATGTTAGTGAGTCAGGCCACAGGGGCAGGACTTCAGTTTCACATACACAAACAATGAAATTATTGAAAAGGATTCTTTTAAGTTGATGACTGAGCTGACACATTGTGAATTCCCTATAGCTATCTCTGTAGGCGGGTGGCTCCTAGAAGACTCAGAATGGGATATGTATAGATCCTTTCATTTCTTGGTCATGGCGGTTCCAACTGAGATCAGGTCAGGAGTGATGGAAAGCCAGTAGCACCTAGTGGCTGTTTGGTAGCTTGTGTGAAATGAGTCTGAGGCCTAAATCCACTTCTTAGTGGACCATAACATCATCATGCATCACATAGCTGAATTGCTTTCTCTCCATAGAGGTCGGCCTTTCAGTGCAGGACCAAGGCATATTAGTAGGGAGGGGAAGAGAGAGCTTGTACAGCTTCTCTCCTATGGATAAACAGAGGACTTCTGCCTCCAGGGCTTTCAACATAAACACATCTCTCACTCTCATTTACAAACTTAAAGCAAAGAACTCTGCTTGTTTTTACTTTTTTCCATCAGAGTTTAAATAAGGAACCCACAGAATGTGAGCCAATGTGCATGTGCCAATTCATATAGGTTTGCTTTATGCCACCAAATACTTTTTCTCCCTTCTTCCTTTTCTATGCATCTATAAAGCTTTATTCTCCTGTGGGTACTGATCCAGTGAAAGCAAGATTCCTTCTGAGTCAGCACTGAATAGGTGGCACTGTGCTGCTTAGATGCGCTGTCTTTCAGAGGTGACATAAAATCAAGGGCTTCCTAACCACTTGTGGTCCTTTGGTACTTTCAGCAAGAGTTGAGGTGTTAACCCTGGTGTGTTGGCAAAATTCCAGTTCAGGAAATTACTTCCTGAACTCCCTCGGCCGATTAAATTGGAGCAGGTGTTCTTTGCTCGCCGTCCTGCACTGTTCTGTAGTGCTGCTGTGTTCCATACCAGCAGCGGCTGCATTTTGGCTCTAGAACATGCGATCCCTTGCAGCTGGTATAATCTGTATACTTTCCTAGGAACCTTTAGGGGTTACATCAGGAGTTCTATCATGTTTTCACAGGGGGGCCACAACAGACACCTCCTATTCCCAAGGGCAAAACATCCCTTTAGCAATTATTAGCACAGGAAAGTATGTATCTATCTTGGGAATGTCTCTGACTCCCATTGCTGTAGTATCGGAGCACCTCACAACCACCATGTGAGGTAGGATGGGGAACTGGGGCACAGAGAGACTGTGTCTTGCCCAAGGCCAGTGGTAGAGCAGGGAATTGAACCCCTGTGGTCAGGTCCCAGGCTAGCACCCTCACCACTGGGCCCGCCTTCCTCTCTGGATACTGTATGTACTGCAAATGTACTTTAGCTGTCTTCTAATGCAGTTTAGCCACCAGAAACAAGGAGCAGAGCCAGTGCCATGTGACTAGCAAGTGTGTAGGCTGCCACTCTTGGTCCACAGGCCACAGCAGGAAATAACTTCCAAGTATGTAGCCCAGTGTATCGTTTGACTGCTAGGTATTCGGAGTGTCAGAGTAACAGTTACCCTCTTTTTGTCCAAGCAGGAGCTTCTGGGACCTTTGCCCCTAAAGAAACCACGAGGAAGGCCAAAAGGAAGCAAAAAACTGAGTGCCAGTGGTGGGCAGACGGTAAGAGACCATGGCACATGCTCAGCTTATGGGAGGATGCAGAGCTCACTGGCAAGCAAACCCTCCTCTCCTCCAGGCTTTTGCTGGGGGAGCACGAGAGAGGCCCTCTCTCATTTAAAGACAGGCAGTTTTGTCGTCCCCTTTTAAAGTTTTGTTTAAGTCTTTAAGCTCTGACAAACTTTACACTCCTCTCCCACTGTTACCATTACATCATCACCCTCTGTCCTCTGTCTGCCACCACTGATTGTCCTCTATCATCTGCTGCTACCTAGTCGCCTTCATCCTTCTCCCTCATTGTCAGCCCTGCCTAGTCCTCTTTGTAGTCATCCTAAGCCTTTTCACACTAAGCCTCTGGCACCTAAAGGGCTGCCTCCTTCTCTTCTTTGTCCTGCCCATTGTCCTAGTCATCGTCAGCCTCAGCAACATGTTCCTCCTCATCCTAATTGTCCTCCTAGGCATAGTTCTCCTCCTCCTCCTCACCCTACTCCTCCTAGGGGTGGTCCTCCTCCTCATCCTTCTCCTCCTCTTTCACTGTGTCTTTCCTCCTCCTAGTGCTTCTCCTCCACCATCATCACATAGTCCCCATCTGGCACTCTCTGCCTCCTAATCATGTTCCTCCTTTCCTCAGTCCACTGCCTCCGCTTCCTCTGCCCAGTCCTTCTCCTAAATCTCCACCTCCTGGTTCCTCCTCCTTCTAGTTGTTTTTGTTTTCATCCTAATTTGCCTACTCCTCCTCTGACATCCTCCAATTCTGCCTGGTTGATATCCTCCTCTAGGCTGCCTCCGTCTTCTGCTTCATCTGTTTAGTCATCTCCCAAGTCCTCCTTCCCATAGAGCTCCTCCTTCTAGGTGTCCTAGTCTTAATCCTAGTTTGCCTGCTCCTAATCCACATCTGCCTGTCCTCCTCCTCTCTGATGCCTGGCCAGCAACCTCCTCTTCTTCCTCTGCCTCTACCGGGTCATCACCACTCTTTGCCTACTCCTCTTCCTCCTAAGACCCCACCGCCTCCTCCTAGTTGTTATACTCTTAATCATAATCCACAGTCACACAGGAAGACCTTAAAATGAAGCCACCCTGACCAAGTTTAGGCCTGGCCTACACTTAAAAGTTAGGGCAACATAGCTACAGTGTTATGGGGTGTAAAAAAATTCACATATCTGAGCACTGTCACTATGAAAAATTCAGACACCCCCAAGTGCCATACCCATGCTGATCTAACGCATGGTGTAGATGCAGCTAGATCAATTGAAGAATGCTTCTGTCGACCCAACTACCATCACTTGGTGAGGTGGGGTTCCTACAGTGATGGAAAAACCCTTTCCATTGCTGTAGGAAGCATCTACACCATGGCACTACAATGTTGTAGCTGTGCCACTGTAATGCGGACATGGCTTTAGTGTGTTGATCACAAGTGCAATAAGTTATGAAAGAGGACTAGATCATGTCTTTTGTTTTAACTAAAGGTAGAATCTTCAGCTGAGAAAAGACCAAGAGGGAGACCCCGAAAGTGGGTAAGTACAATGACATCAAAATCCTCTTTTTTCCCCTCTCCTTGAGTTCCTTCTCTCAAAGCCCAGAGGATCCCCCATCTTTCTGGTCTGCTCCTCTTCTCAAGATCCTTAGGTGTGCTGATGCTCTTTCAGCCTAGGAGGCCTGGATGCAACCTTCTTTGGGTCTTGAGCACTGATCTAGCCAGATAGGAGAGCCAGATTCTTCCTCCTTCCTCCCTCCCCGCCCACCCCCAGGGACTGAACATTCTGCAAAAACACTCTCTTATCCAAGAACCTCTGGCAATATGTTACACTTAATTCAGGAAGCAACTCTCTTCCACTCCCTATTCCTGACACTTCAAAAGCAAAGATTCCTGAGCTTCTCAGCAAGAGCGGCGCTTTCCTTGGGAATTCTGATGGAGTAAGAGGGATTCCTAGATCTCAGGTTCATTTCAAAAGGGGAATTTTAGAATTCAAGGAAAAGAGAAGGTCACTGGAGTGAGAAACCTAGAACTCTGACAGCAGAGGGCTCATTAATCTAGCAGACAAAGACATAAAGAGATCCAAGGGCTGGAAGATGAAGCTAGATGCCTTATTTCTAGCCCGAAGGTGTGTCTTTTTAACACAGAGGGTAATTAGCTGTTGGAACAATTTACCAAGGAATATGGTGGATTCTCTGTCACTTTAAGTCTTTAAGTAAAGATTAGGTGTCTTTCTAAAGAGAATGATCTAGCTCAACCACAAGATATGGGCTAGTTGCCAGAATCTGTGAGTGAAATTCTGTAACCTGTTATGCAGGAGGTCAGACTAGATCAGTGGTCACCAACCAGTCGATCGTGATCGACTGGTCGATCCTAGAGTACCTCCCAGTCGATTGCAATCTCGGGCAGCACTGTGTGGCTGCCGCTAAGACAGGCTCCCTGCCTGCCCTGGGCCCACACTGCTCCCAGAAGCAGCCAGCGCGCCCTGCGGCCCTGGGGGTGGTGAGGCAGAGGTCTCCCTCCGCACGCTGCTCCTGCCTGCAAGAACCGGCCCTGCAGCTCCCATTGGCCATAAACGGGGAGCTGTGGCCAATGGGAGCTGCAGGGGCGGTTCTTGCAGAGAGGGGCAGTGCTCTGAGCCACGTGCTCCCCGCCCCCCACCCCCACCCCAGGGGCTGCAGGGGCGCGTTGGCCCCTTCCGGGAGCAGTGTGGGGCCGGAGTAGGCAGGGAGTCTGCCTTAGCCTCGCTGCACCCGCCGCCGACCGGGAGTCAACAGAGGTAAGTGCTGCCCGGCAGGAGGCTGCACACCAACCCCCATCCCATAGCCCCCTCCCAGAGCCAGCACCCCGAACCCCCTCCTACATCCCAACCCCCTGCCCCAGCCCTGACCCCCCTCCCAGAGCCAGCAGCCTGTACCCTCTCCTGCACCTCAACCCCCTGCTCCAGGTTCAGCCCAGAGCCCTCTTCCACACTGCAAACCCCTAGGCCCCAGCACAGAGTCTGCACCCCCTCCCAAACCCCTACCCCAGCCCGCTGAAAGTGAGTGAGGGTGGGGGAGAGCAAGTGATGGAGAGGAGGGGGATGAAGTAAGTGGGGCGGGGCTTTGGAGAAGGGGCGGTGCCTCAGGGAAGGGGCGGGGTAGATCCTGGGTTGCCCTTAAATTGAAAAAGTGATCTTGGGCGTAAAAAGTTTGGAGACCACTGGACTAGATGATCACAGTCCATCCTTCCGGCCTTAAAATCTATGAACTCAGAAGATGATGCCCATGGAATTCCTCCCTTAAAAAGAAGGCTGTGGGAGATGGGAGTTGGGGCTCAGGGAACCCACAGGCATCCGTGGGAACTTGTGTCAGAAACTAATGCTGCGTTAAATCAGTTCTGCAAGCTTCCCACTCCCAAGCCTTCTGACGGCTTTGACCAGACTGGTCAAAGTTGAGATCCTTCCTGTGACAGATTATCTGATTCATCAATAATATATATTTATAACCTAGGAAGATAAGTTTGAAGGGGAGGATAGGATAGGATTAAAAAACTCCACCCAAGCCAGACCGAAGTCATGCTCTGATACCTATCCCCAGAACAATGGATAGACCCATGATAAACCTATCAGCCAGATAGGTTCATTGGCTTCTCTCAGAGCAACCAATGAAGGGCTGCACTTGAGGCTTGGAGGGAGGGAATTCCCATGGGGGAAGTGCCACGACTTGGAGGGGTTGCCAGGTGAGATCCCCTAATACAGTACTCCTAGGAGCGAGCACTTGACAAATAGTTGGTGAGGGGGGAATGTCCTCTGGACACAGCTCAGGGTTGAATCTCCCACAGGGAAGGCCAGAGAAGAGAAATGCTATTTACATATCAAATGGCCTTTTCTTCTCTGGCATCCAGCTGAGAAAAGGCCACATATAGTTCCGCTTGTGAGAAGTGTAAATCCAGAGACGATACGCTAAACACACCTCTTCTGTTTCAATTCCATCTTCTTTCTTTTTACTTCCAATGCCTCTAATTCTAAGGAAATCCACTGTTGTGTGGGGGTTTTAAGCAGTCCGGCCCTGAAGGGAACAATCTCTAAGGAGAGTACAGAAGGCGAAAGGAGTTCTGGAGCTTACGCTTTCCTCCCAGTCTTGGTCAAGGGCCATGGACAAAGGTGTCCTATCCCAGTGAGTTGTGTGGCCATCAGGCTATGGCAGGCAAACACAGGGTGTGGCTGAAGGACCTAGGACATGGGAGTTGGTGGTGGTGTTTGGTTTGCAGTGCTAGCAGCATATTGGGTCTGGCTGTGGTGAAAACTCATAAGAAGCAATTGTTGGAAAGAATTATAGAGGAGGAAAAATAGAAAATCTGTTCTATACTTATTTTCTTTTTGGGTTAAGATTAGGAAAAGGCAGAAGGAGGAGGTGAGCTATGAGATGTTAAAGGAGTAGCAATAGAGCTTTGTGGGGAAAGAAAACTACTTTAGCAACTTCAACAATCAACAAAAGCAAGTGTTGTATTCATGGGATCATGACCAGCATGGTCACATGCAGCCAAATGGGGGCTCAAGAACTGCAGAGAATGGAGAAACCTTGCAAGGGTGGAACCAGGCACAGCCAGTGCCAGGAGCCAGGTCAGGGCCTGAGGAAGTTGAGGGAGACCAGGGCCACAGCAGGCCAGGAGAAGCTGGAGAATCCAAGGTGGAGGATGAGACCTCAGTGGGGAGCTTGGAGGATGAATGGAATGTCTGCAGTGACAGGAAGAACCACAGAGCATCGCCTGGGCAGAGTGCCCCGGGCAAATGAGTCTGGGAGTGGAAGAAACACCAGCTGGAGACAAAGAGACTGCGGCTGCAGGAAAGAATGTGTTGAGTAGGAATTAAAATGCCAACATAAGAAGGGAGAGCATGACAGACAGCATTATCATGAAGTGGGCACTGAGTGGTTGCACAGCCAGAGGCTAAGCTATTGGGTAAGTGGAGATAGAAATCACACATCTAATTCCACAGGCAATGTAGCTCTTGAACTGTTTCCTATACATAAAGAAGGTGGTACCATCTATGTTTTCTAAAGGCTTGTGAATGGAGGCGCACACGGAACTGGGTAGCTGCTGTGGATAAGATGCTGTTTCTAGCTCCCTTACCGAATGGTTAATATTAACAGCATGATCTCAATGGCCAGTGAAGAGTGTTTGAATGACAAGTTTAAAATCACTTTGCTGCAGAAATTCGAAGAGACCTGTGACTCATACAGAAAGAAATTTCAGGGAGCTTGGAAGCAGGGTATTGAGGGTTATTCCGAAGTTGCTGCTCAGCTTGGAGGAGATGGGTATATGGGAGAGGAGACTTCACAACAGAAGAGGCCTTTGGGCTGATGGGAATGGGACAGTTTTATATGCTGTGCGCTCAGGAGTTGAAAGTGTGACTCTTGGATCGGAAACCCAAAACGCTGTACACGGCAAGCAGATTAGCTGAGGAGTACATTCTGGGACAGATGAAAGGTCTGGGGGGCGGGTGGGAGGTGATCACTGTAGTGCTTAGGAGTCCTAGTCATGGACCTGGTTCCCCTTTTGCTAGGTGCTGTACAAACACAGTTAGGTAGGAACTTCAGAATGATCTGTGAGCTGAACTTGAAGCTTGGGAAGAGCGAGATTCCCCTGGGGGTTAACCTGTCTGGGGAAGTTGGCAGAAAAAAAATTGTTTTTGGCGGGGGGGGGGGGGGGGGGGGGGGGGGGGGGAGGGAGAGAAGAGAAGATGTCCTCATGGTACTTGATAAACAGGGTGGTGGGAAATTCTCTTTCTGGGTCCAGCATGACAGGGGAAGCCAGATAAGATAATTGCTCTTTAAACACACGGGGGTGCCTTTTCTTCTCTGTAACTGAGTTGAGAAAGCAGCAGCTAGTTCAGCTTATGAGAAGTGTAAATTGAGGTTGTTAAGCAAAACACTTCTTTTGCTTAAATTCCATTTTCTCTGTTCTTATTCTCACCACTTGTAGTTTTAAGGAGATCTGCTGACATATGGGTGTTCCAAGCAGTCTGGCCTTGAAGGCAGCAAACTTGAACTTCTAAGAGGTATAGGAGGCAAAAGGGGTCTCAGTCACCGGGGATAGACAAAGGTGTCCTATGCCAGTGAATTGTGTTACCATCAAGCTACAGTAGGTGTATGCAAAGGGAGAAGCTGCCAATCCTCGATGAGAGTTGGCAGTGGTGGTTGGTTTATACTCCTGATAAATTTACCCAATGGTCTGTAATAATCTGAGTTTGTTCATCTCTAGTTATTGCCGCAAGACCCATCTTTTCTCCCAGGCCAGTAAGGAGATGGGTGAGGCCGGATACTTGTGTGAGTGGAGCTCTGATGGGGTCTGTTGAGATGAGTGCATGAAACATTGTCATCGTGGCAGTGATGCCTCTGTTTATCTGAACAATGAGTTTAGCAGCGGTTGGAAAGCCTCGGTTGGGTGCACTATTATTATAGAGCTGCAGAAATCTAAGCAAGTAAATATACAGAAAGCTGAGGCTCCCTAAAGAGCATGACTGGGGGGAGGGGGCGGGGGTGAATGCTGTGCTAGATTCAGAGCACTAACCAGCTGTCAAACACCTGCTGGCACAGTTTGCCCTGTGGTTAAACTGACACTAACATGTAGGAAGGAGACTGGCTCAGCCATGACTCTCAGCCCACTTCGCAACTGTTCAGTGTGCCTGACATGGGTATAGACCAGGATCACCCCAGGTGGCATTTGAAGTGCAATGTGTGGGAGCGGGAGGGGGAGAGCAGCCAGGCATGAGTTCAAAGGCATGCGGATACCTCCCTGGGGCTCTAAAGAGGAAGTGAGGTGAGGAGGAGTAGGAAGAACTGAGAGAGAAGGACTAAGAGATTCTCCCAACATGAAATAATTGAGCTAGGCAGAAAAGGCTGTTCCAGCAGAGGAAGTATTGTCCAGTGGTTAGGGCACTAGTCTGGGGCTTGATTGCTCTGCTCTGCCACAAACTTCCTGTGTGACTTTGGGTAAGTCAGTCTGTCTCTCTGTGCCTCAGTTTCCCTATCTTTACAATGGGGATAACAGCCCTGCCCTGCCTTCCAGGGGTGTTATGAGGATAAATATATTAAAGATTGTGAGACACTAAGATACTATGTTAATGAGGACCATATAACTAACTACCTCAGACAGACAGAAAAGGCATCAAAAGGCAGTGAGTATCCAAATACAATTACCGAGGGTTCTTGAACACAAAACCAAGTAAAATAAGAATTGTCCCTATGTGGCATAGCCTTGCACTGTCCTTTCACAGCTAAAACATCCTGTCACATTTTTATATATTACATCCCAAAAAACTACATTAAAAAGTAGAGCTGGTTGGGAATTTTCCATCAATGTTTTTTCATAGGAAATTGCAGTTTTCACAAAATTAAAATTTTTCCCCACAGGATTTTTTTTTTATTTCCCATCAGAAAAATTCTAAACAAAGTAGATCATTTTGGGTTGGGTTGACCCAAATCATAACATTTTCAGCTCAAATTGAATCAAAAAGTTTTGTTTCAGAGCAGTTTGACATTAGTCTGTGTCCACCTGAGCTGATGCAGTGCCTCATGGGAGATGGTAGTTCAGGTGCTTCCTGCCCGTGTTCTTCTCTATGGGCCAGACTCCCTGACTAGACTGCATCTCTCATTATGCACCATGGCCTCCTCTCTGGTTGAAATCATGTGATGCATCATGGACGTTAACATAACCATGCATCTGCATCATGAAGATGTGGTCCAGCCAGGGAGTGCCAGCCCACGGAGGAGAATAGGGGGACCTTGAATTGAAACTTCTATGAGACACCATAGCGGTTTATGCAGGCACAGATTAATGTTGAACCAGCCTCAAACAAAACATTTCAATGGGCTCAACAAACCAAAATGAAAGAGTTTGATTCAGCAATGTTGAAATGAAAGGTTTTGAATCAACCTTTTTGGGTTTTTTTTTTGCACTTATTGTTCTGTGAAAAATATTGATATTTCACTTTTCCGTCCCAATTCAGGCTGAATCCAAATTTCACAGTATCACCATTTCCACAAAAAGACATTCTGATTTTAACCAGCTCTAGTTAAAAGAACATTAAAGCTGCAAAGTCAAACACTCAAAAATTAGGAATGCCAGCATTACGGATGCCTGTGCAACTATAATTTCGTTCCTTTGTGCCGATGCATTATGATACAGTCTTTAATTATATGATCCTGTACTCTTTTTTTCTACAGGACCCCTGCCTCATTCAATGCCTAGGATGAGGTTGGGTGGAATAGAGCAGGTATTTAACAGAACACAGCAACATTACACAAGAGTTTTAGGAGAGGAGAAAATGAAAAGTATCAGAGGGGTAGCCGTGTTAGTCTGGATCTGTAAAAGCAGCAAAGAATCCTGTGGCACCTTATAGACTAACAGACTGCAAAACCTCTGTTAGTCTATAAGGTGCCACAGGATTCTTTGAGAAAATGAAAGACATTTTATGCATATGAAGGGCAATCCAGGGAGGTAAAATATAATTTCCCAAGATGGAATTTGTGGCTTACACCACTGCTCTTGAAAAAAGTGCCATGGGATGTTTAATGACCACAATTGGCCAGGACCTCAATTTTACATCTTATCCTGCAGCGCAGCTCTCCCTGGTGCCAGACGGGGCCACTGGCTTAGTATTGACAGAAATCCTTACTGAGCCAACAATACTACTTCCTGCATCTCCTGTTTCTTCCTTGGAGGTCATCTTTCCACGTACTGTTCTGGCCCAAATCTTCCTTAGCTTATGAAAACGGATTAAATTACAGCCCAGATGGGTAAAGCGCAACACCTTTTGGTGTTTAACATACACCTGTAAAACGCTAATAGGACTCCAGGAGCTGGGGTTAGCCTGATGTTTGGACCTAAGCCCCTGACACAGTGGTATCTAGGAGCAGTGGTTTCCCCAGGAATTGAAATTGGGGGGGGGGGGGGTTCGAATTTATAGGGGGTGGTATCAGGGCCGATGAGATATATAAAAGAGATATGAATAAAGTAAATGTGTTGTTAGGATAATGCAAATTTAACATAAGGATAATGCAAGTTACACCAAAACACATAACAGGTCTAGATTTCTAAAAAAAATATAATTTAAAAAAAAAATGTATTTAATTTAAATTGACTTCTGAAAAGTAAGCCATCATGGGATAAGAGGGAAGTCCTCTCATGGATCAGTAACTGGTTAAAAGATGGGAAACAAAGGGTAGGAATAAATTATCAGTTTTCAGAATGAAGAGAGATAAATAGTGGTATCCCTGAGGGGTCGGTACTGGGACCATTATTGTTCAACATATTCATAAATGATCTGGAAAAATGGGTAAACAGTGAGCTGGCAACATTTGCAGATGATACAAAACTATTCAAGATAGTTAAGTGCCAGGCAGACTGCGAAGAGTTACAAAGGAATCTCACAAAACTGGGTGACTGGGCAACAAAATGGCAAATGAAATTCAATGTTGATAAATGCAAAGTAATGCACATTGGAAAACAATCTCAACTATACATACAAAATGATGGAGTCTGAATTAGCTGTTAACACTCAAGAAAGATCTTGGAGTCATTGTGGATAGTTCTCTGAAACCATCTACTCAATGTGCAGCGGCAGTCAAAAAAGTGAACAGAATGTTGGGAATCATTAAGAAAGGGATAGATAATAAGACAGAAAATCTCATATTGCCTCTATATAAATCCATGGTACGTGCACACCTTGAATACTGTGTGCAGATCTGGTCACCCCATCCCAAAAAACGATATATTGGAATTGGAAAAGGTACGGAGATGGGCAACTAAAATGATTAGGGGTATGAAACAGGAGGATAAATTAAAATGACTGGGAATTTTCTGCTTAGAAAAGAGACGACTAAGGGGGGGTATGATAGAGGTCTATAAAATCTTGACTGGTGTGAAGAAAGTGAATAAGGAAATGTTATTTAATCCTTCACATAACACAAGAACTAGCAGTCACCCAATGAAATTAATAGGCAGCAGGTGTTAAAAAAAACAAAAGGAAGTACTTCTTCACACAACATAAAGTCAACCTGTGGAACTCTTTGCCAGGGGATGCTGTGAAGACCAAAACTATAACAGGATTAAAAAAAGAACTAGATAAATTCCTGGAGAATAGGTCCATCAGTGGCTATTAGCCAGGATGGGGAGGGATGCAACACCATGCTCTGAGGGTCCCTAGCCTGTTTGCCAGAAGCTGGGAATGGGCAACAGGGGATGGATCACTTGATGATTACCTGTTCTGTTCATTCCCTCTGAAGCACCTGGCCTTGACCACTGTCGGAAGACAGGATACTGGGCTATATGGACCATTGGTCTGACCCAGTATGACCATTCTTATGTAAAAATTAATTATAATAATAAAAATGTTTAGTACAGAAACTCCCCAACATAATGACCTCTCAAGATAGCAACGATGTGAGATAACAACCTTGGCAAATAATGCATTTTAAAAATCTTGGCCTACTAGGAAACATATTTATATAAGTTTCCATTCCCAGTCACAAATCTAGCATTCTGGAGCAAAGTCACTAAAATATAGTCCAACAAACAAATGTTTATTTAACGTGCCCCTCACTTTTCTCTCCACCACACCCCACTCACCGGTGTTGTCCTTGGTCAGTGGGGACTCAGAGTTCAGAGGTACTTTCACGTGAGTACACCTCCCAGGTGGGGGGCAAGAAGGCACCTTGCTCGTTCCTCCAGCTGCTCACTGTTCGCTCTGGCCACCGCTGTTTGTTGTGCCACCGTTCACTCCACCACTCTGTTGCCAATGGCCCTGCACAGTCACCTTCTGCTGCCACCTGCCACTGTGACCTCTGCGAGTTGGTCTCTTGAGGTTCCACCCAGCTCTCAGTGATTTCAGCTGAGCTCTCAGTGGGGGAACCTTGCTGCTAGTGCAGTCTGGGCCATCTCTTCCACAGAAACACTGTTCCCCACAGCAGGACTAAGCACTTAGACCTGATTATCAGTGATTTCAGCTGCAGTGGTCACTTAACAGAACAAAAGACTATCTATGGAGCCTAATCAGCTGTCTTTAAACAGTGGAGAGGGACAGGTCCCCACCCTCTCTCTTGATGCCCTCAATCAGCACAGGCTAAGTACAGTTCATACAATAAGAACAACGTTTAATTCCCCCTTCCCCCCCACATTCAAGTTATTTGTAACCGAACCCCAGCCAAAATCTATCACTTGGGCAACANAGCCTGTTTGCCAGAAGCTGGGAATGGGCAACAGGGGATGGATCACTTGATGATTACCTGTTCTGTTCATTCCCTCTGAAGCACCTGGCCTTGACCACTGTCGGAAGACAGGATACTGGGCTATATGGACCATTGGTCTGACCCAGTATGACCATTCTTATGTAAAAATTAATTATAATAATAAAAATGTTTAGTACAGAAACTCCCCAACATAATGACCTCTCAAGATAGCAACGATGTGAGATAACAACCTTGGCAAATAATGCATTTTAAAAATCTTGGCCTACTAGGAAACATATTTATATAAGTTTCCATTCCCAGTCACAAATCTAGCATTCTGGAGCAAAGTCACTAAAATATAGTCCAACAAACAAATGTTTATTTAACGTGCCCCTCACTTTTCTCTCCACCACACCCCACTCACCGGTGTTGTCCTTGGTCAGTGGGGACTCAGAGTTCAGAGGTACTTTCACGTGAGTACACCTCCCAGGTGGGGGGCAAGAAGGCACCTTGCTCGTTCCTCCAGCTGCTCACTGTTCGCTCTGGCCACCGCTGTTTGTTGTGCCACCGTTCACTCCACCACTCTGTTGCCAATGGCCCTGCACAGTCACCTTCTGCTGCCACCTGCCACTGTGACCTCTGCGAGTTGGTCTCTTGAGGTTCCACCCAGCTCTCAGTGATTTCAGCTGAGCTCTCAGTGGGGGAACCTTGCTGCTAGTGCAGTCTGGGCCATCTCTTCCACAGAAACACTGTTCCCCACAGCAGGACTAAGCACTTAGACCTGATTATCAGTGATTTCAGCTGCAGTGGTCACTTAACAGAACAAAAGACTATCTATGGAGCCTAATCAGCTGTCTTTAAACAGTGGAGAGGGACAGGTCCCCACCCTCTCTCTTGATGCCCTCAATCAGCACAGGCTAAGTACAGTTCATACAATAAGAACAACGTTTAATTCCCCCTTCCCCCCCACATTCAAGTTATTTGTAACCGAACCCCAGCCAAAATCTATCACTTGGGCAACACAGCTCTGTTTGCTGGATACCTAGGTAGATTAGGTGTGAATATAAATACAATCTGTTCCTGAAGCCTTTCCCCCCAGCCCCAGCTCATCACTAGCTGTCAGGGAGAGCTCATTTAGACTTTGCTTACAAATCATCATTTGAAATTATTAGGTTGGCCAACATCACCAAAATGAATGCACTGACATTGTCATAAAAAACAACAGCTGTATAAGGAAGCTAGTCTATGTTCATACTTTTCAAATCTATTATACTTTTTCAGATACACATATTTTATCATACACTGTATATGCTTTTAAAGTGTGTATTAATGTTTCAATTTCAATTCAAATGTCCAAGCAGTCACTAAATTGGCATGTAACTAGTTCACAAAACTGGGGGGGGGGAGGGGGGAATTCAGGGGAGGTGTAGGGAAATCACTGTCTAGGAGCCCTCTTTCCATGAAGCATCCTTAGTAGTTAGAGTACCATGGTGCACAGAAGAACCAGCAAGGGAGGAAACTAGAGCACAGGTGCAAGTCAACCAATTCATAAGAGAATGTTACGGGATGACTTGATCACTCCATAAGTACCTACATGGGGAACAATATTTGATAATGGGCTCTATAATCTAGCAGGCAAAGGTATAACATAATCCAATGGTGGAAATTGAAGCTAGAAATAAGGTATACATTTTTAAGTGAGGGTAATTGGAACAATGTGCCAAATGTCATGGTGGATTCTCCATCACTGGCAATTTTAAAATCAAGATTGGATGCCTTTAAAAAAAGAAAAAGAAAAAAAAGAGGATATGTTCTAGTTCAAAAGGGATTATTTTGCGGAAGCTCTGTGGCCTATGTTGTTCAGAAGGTCAAAGTAGATCAGGGGTAGGCAAAGTTCAGCCCGCGGGCTGCATCCAGCCCGTCAGACCTTTTAATCTGGCTCTCGAGCTCCCGCCAGGGAGCAGGGTCAGGGGCTTTCCCCACTCCGGTGCTCAGCTGGGGAGTGGGGACTTGCCCCGCTCTGCATGTGCCGTGGCTCCATGCGGCTCCCGGAAGCAGCAGCATGTCCCCCCTCCGGCTTCTACGCGTCGGGACAGCCACGGGGCTCCGCACACTGCCCCCACCACAAGCACCAGCTCTGCCGCTCCCATTGGCCATGGTTCCCTGTCAATGGGAGCTGCGGGGGTGGCACCCACAGACCGGGCAGCATTCAGAGCTGCCTGGCCGCGCCTCCGCATAGGAGCCGGAGGGGGGACATACCACTGCTTCCCGTAAACGCTGCCCGGAGCCTGCATCTCTGACCCCTTCCCACGCCCCAACCCCCTGCCCCAGCCCTGATCCCCCTCTCACCCTCTGAACCCCTTGATCCCAGCCCAGGGCACCCTCCTACACCCCAAACCCTCATCCCCAGCCCCACCCCAGACCCCAACCCCCTTCCCCATCATGGAGCCCCCTCCTGAACTCCGAACCCCTCAGCCCCAGCCCAGAGCCCCCTCACCCACTGCCCCAGCCCAGAGCCCCCTCCTGCACTCTGACCTCTCATTTCTGGCCCCATCCTGGAACCCCCCCCCCCCAGCCCAGAGCCTGTACCCCCTCCGACACCCCAACCCCCTGCCTCATCCTGGAGCCCCCCCTCCCATACTCTGAAACCCTATGCTCCACCCCCAGCCTGCAGCCCCCTCCTGGATCCCAACCCCTCATCCTTGGCCCTACCCCACAGCCTGCACCTCCAGCCAGAGCCCTCACCCCCTTCCACATCCCAAACCCCCACCCCAATCCAGAGCCCCCTCCTGCACCCTGAACTCCTCATTTCTGGCCCCATCCCATAGCCCTCACCCCCTCCCACATCCCAACCCCCAATTACGTGAGCATTCATGGCCCGCCATACAATGTCCATACCCAGATGTGGCCCTCAGGCCAAAAAGTTTGCCCACCCCTGGACTAGATGATCACAATGGTCCCTTTTGGCCTTGAAATCTATGCATACCGCTGGTGAAATCTGACCAGTGGCTTGTGTCCCATTGTGATGCCATCCTTTATTCCTCCTTGATGCTTTTATATCACACTGAGGATAGTAGACCAATGGGTTTATCTTGATAGTTTCAGGACCTATGGCAAATTGATCTGAGTATCAAACTTTCTGTATATCCAGCACACTGGTGCACATAAGATCCTCTTTATGTTCCATCTGCAAATGGGTTGAATGGGCTAGAAATGAGACAAGAGCAGAGCTGAACCCTCTCGTTTCATAGACTGCAATCGATTTCTATTTCTGATATTCCACAGGCAGGCTATAGGATTTCCTGGTTAAATTGACAGGTTGCTGTCTTGTGCACCTGCATCATAGGTGAGTGTTCCCCACTAAGCCAACATTGCTCAGGCTGCGGGGCTGCCTCCCTCACAAATATCATAATAACTGAACGCCTTCAACAACTATTTCCACACTCACACATCACATATGCATACACCACAGGAACACATCCGGACACCACACACAATACACATTGAGCGCATGAGCACATACAGCCAACATGGGCACAGGCTGAGAAGATGGGCCTGTCCTCACTCCTGCACAGCTAATCATTTAAAAGGCACTAATTAAAGGGTTTTTTGTTCAGAGCTAATTCGTTTGGTTGGGTTGATTTGTATTTTATCTTCTCTGACATGATTTCTGTGTTGTTTGTTGGTGGGGTTTTTTTTCTTTACAGCCTCAGCTACTGATCCAGGAGAAAGAAACCCAGGAAGGATATCCCCAAGAGAGCAGTGACCTGAATTCTATTTCACCGCCTGCCACAGGAGGTTTGGGATTAGATAAACAGAATTACACAGGGTTAAAATATACAGCCATCCTTACAGTAAACCATGCATATATCCCAGCATCTATAACACCAAATGCTAGGACTCTGCTGGATCTTAGAAACGAAGCAGTGTTGGGTGTGTCAGTACTTGAATGCGAGACCTCCAAGGAACACTGCATCATGTAGGGTTAGCAAGCCAGTATATGACACTTCCCTCTGTATCAGTACTGAATATTCCAGGATGCTGTTACAGGCAAAGAGAGGAAGCAAGGCCACTTTGGATTTACTTAAGATCAACCAGAAATGATGGGCTTGATGCATGAATCACTGGATAAAATTCTCTGGGCTGTGTTATGCAAGAAGTCAAACTAGAGGAGGTCCCTTCTGGCCTTCAAAATAGGAGTGAAGGCTCCTCTGCTCTTTTCAGGAGAGTGTGGAAGTTGTTATTGTCATGGATAAATTCCATTCTGGATAATTCCATGCTGCCTCCAGTACGCTATTCCTCTCCTCTTCCAGTCCTAAACTCTAGATTAATATTGTGTGCTGTTAAACGGTGGCTGGGATTTCACCAGAGATGCTAACATTTAGTGGTGGATGAAATGACAACAGCATATAGTGTGTATATCTGATTGTAAAGTGCTTTGAGATTCTCCAGGATGAATGGTGCTAGGTAAAAGTAATACCATGGCAACAGCTAAAACCCTGGTTCTGAATACACCAGACCCTTGGAAAAGTTTGAATCCAGATTTGACCTTTGCAGTTTGAGCCCATTTCTCTCATAAAGACTTGTGCAGAATGAAGTTTGCAGGAAGCTGGTCCTTTAATGCTTTCCCTTGAGTGGGTAGGGAAAGGGAACCAGCAAGAGGTAAAAGTTGTCATTAACACTGACATGCGGTCAGCACAGCTGCACCCTCATCCCTTTACCGTTGGTGGTGTTTAACCTGGCGTGCAAAGCAAGCTAACTGACGTTGGGGAGCCAAACCCAATCTTGGTTTCTTAGAAAGTCCCTGGAGATGCCACATGATGAATGCCAAGTTTGTTAACCTCAGTTGTTTGATTCGGTTTCCTCTTTGACTCCTGTTCCCATATCACTTCCTGCCACTAAGTTGCATGATGACATCAGTGCAGCCACAGGCTTATAAGTGATGACCTCACTTCCTGCCCAATTCTCTGTCTTATTTCTGCTTTTCGTAGAGCTCTTAGCATCACCCAAAACCGCATCCTAGGTGGGTACTTTCCTCTTCCTTTCAGTTTGAGCAGGACTGAGGGCAGTGGCATGTGGAATACATTTCCCTCCTGTTACACAGACAGGCAGGCACAGATGCGTTAGGATAAGCAGATGCTGCAGTGAGTGTGAGATGGCAATGTAGCATGTGGTACTGTAACACAGCCAGCTAGTTACTTCTGTACTTTCTGCTACAGAGATGGGGATGCTTTCTTCTAGTGTGTGCACGTTTCACTTCCTGGAGGTGCAGAGATTTGTAGCACTAGAGACAGGAAAGGTGCTGTGTCCTGGAGTGAAGTGTGGGAGGTAATACAAAAGCATGCATAGTATGAAATCCAATACTCCTCCTCTCTGGAGTAATTCATAGCAATTTTAATTCAAACAATAGCCTGAAAATGAATCTGGGATGCAGTCTTGTATGTGGAACCTTTAAGCTGGTGATTGGAAAAGAGTCACCGGCTCTGCCTTGCTGGAGACTTTATAGATTCCAGATTCATTCAGGAGTGTGATGCAGCTATAGCTGCTTCCAAACCGTTAGTTTCTGAATGTGAACCAGTTCCACGCACCTGCAACTAACTTAAAAACTGGGTGCTGTGCTGCTGACAGGATTTGCACTCTCCACACAGAGTGTGACAGCTCTAGGGCAGTTCTGCACTCTGATTTGCCACAGAAAAGATTACAATCACCTAGATGTCTATTGTCTTTATTGGGCTTTTGCAGGATGGGACTGAGATGCTGTGATAAGAACGTGTCAGGAAGCTTGCACCTTCTAGGAACTGCCCTATGCACAGCTCTAACTGGGGCTGATGGTCCCTTATGTCCTGATCACTGTATTAATATACAAATTAAAAAAACAAACCTGGAAATATCCAAATGGATGTGGTCTGGCCTGACTCCTTGCTGGTCTCCTTAATGAGAGCTTGGAGGAGGAGAAGGAAGTGGAGGGGGAGAATCGGAGAGGAGGGGCTCCTGCAAAAGTGCTGTGGACGAGGCAATGGCGAAGAGTTGGGAGAACTATTCCAGAAATAGCAATTTGTTTCCAGGGCCCTGTGCAGACTGAACCCCTTCTTTCTGTGATATTCCCAGGGCACTCATTCTGGGGTTTCCTAACAGCTCATAGCTTTTGCTTTGTGTAGATTTCATTACTTTTCAGTTGCCTATTTCCTGTGATGACACCAACTGCAGCTCAACCACTGAAGTTTCTCTAATTGCCCAGGCTGGGTGTTCCTGCCACACCCCTCATGACAGAGTGCTGTTGCCAATGCATGATTAATGAGCCTGACATCACCTACTTCCCCAAAACCACAGAGGAAGCCTTGGCTTGTTTTATTTTTTTATTTCAATAATAAATCATCCTTTCTAGTGAAACATAGGGGAGCAAGAGAAATCCCCAACTCCGCAATCAGTGCTGCCAGGACCTGCCAGAAGCAGGAGGGAAATTTGTATTTTGTTTCCTCCTTTCCCTTCTCCCATCGTTCGCCTCCTCCCTTCAGTCTGGCTGGTGGTATGAAAGTTCAGCCCACTGGCAAACTGCTGGGCCACTCCTTTCCCGGGACCAAGCCCAATAGTCATCCCAGCTTTCCCTGAAGCAGGGAGCCAGGTGCAGATCCGGGGAGCTCCCTAATCATGCAGGAGATCAGACCAGATAACACCAGATGGAAAACTTCACCCAGGGACTCCTGCATCCAGCCCATAACCTCTGACCTTTCTGAGCAAACATTCAAGTAACCACTGCAAGGTTCAGATGTTTATGTGAACTCTGGGCCTGATCCGCTAACCACTGCAGTCATTAAGCGTGCTACCATTGACTTCACTGAGCTGGGGATCGAGCCCTTTATGAGTTCCCCTCAACCCACCGCCTCACAATCCTCCATTCACTTTCTGACTCCCCCTTTCCTTCCTCCCCTCCTCCTCAGCAACCTCAAACAGCTCTGTGACTCCCACTCCATACTCCCCCTACACCCTCCCAGTCCTTCCAATCTCTCCTGCTGTCCCTCCAGTGAAAGCCTGGCACAGGCCACTGAAACCACCCCTGAGCATTGCTGCCCAGGTGCACCTAACTACTGTAGTTCAGGTCTTTGTGCCTTGGGGATTTGGAAGGAGCCCCTCAAGGCTGCATGATGCTCAGGGTCCACCCCTATCACACATGGTGCTCGGAATTCTTTAACCTAGTGCTGTTGCTGTAACAGGGAGGTGTGTGGGACTTCAGAGCTCTAACCCCCTCTTTCTCATGCTATCTCCCTTTAGGTGCTCCTGGAAAAGATTCTCATAGGACGGGCAGGACTACAGGCCTCAGGAGATCTCTGAGCACCGCCCCAGCTGCACCACAGTAGCACCCTGCCTGCTGATGTCGTACTGAAGCCACAAGGATTAGGAAAAACCAACCAACCAACCTTAATTTCACGCTTAACATTCTCCCCCCACCATAACTTTGGCAAAGCTAGAGCCCCTGCTGCCCTCCTGCTCACCCCAGACAGCAATCTTCAGCATGACAGCCAGAAAGCTGTATTGCAGGGGTAGCCAACCTGAGCCTGAGAAGGAGCCAGAATTTACCAATGGAAATTGTCAAAGAGCCACAGTAATACATCAGCAGCCCCTCATCAGCTCCCTGCCCCCCACCAGCACCTCCCTCTCCCTCCCCATACCTCTCAATCAGCTGTTTCATGGCATGCAGGAGGCTGGGGGGGGGGAAGGGAAGGGCCTGTGGCAGAGCCAGGAGTTGAGCGGTGAGCACACCCTGGCACATTGGAAAGTTGGCACCTGTAGCTCCAGCCCCAGAGTTGGTGCCTATACAAGGAGCTGCATATTAACTTCTGAAGAGCAGCAGGTTGGCCACCCCTGCTGTATTGAAAAAACAGCAGCCTCCTTGTGAAGGGGATTCCCTCATCTGGTTTGTATTAGACCTTTGCAAGGAATTAGGGTTACATTAAGCTCTTAAAAAGCCTTTACAACTTGTAACTTGTGCTGTCAGGAATGGCCATAGTCCCACAGGGAAGGGAAGCTGACTTAATACCTGCAGACACAGTGAAGGTGACCTATTCATGCCACTTTTTGAGCTCACCTAGTAACACCATCAGGGGGAATGGGGCATAAGCTTCTATTTTCAGGAGAGCAGCGAGAAAGTCCTTGGGGACCAGTTCCTGGATTAAGTTGCTGCTCATTTTCTCGGGCAGTGAAGAATCCTTTCTCTCACTCTCCCCAAATAGAAAAAACAATGGGAATTGACGTACTGCCATGGGCCAGTGCTTCATCTAGTCAGTTATCCTTGCTTCAGCAGTCTAGAGACCTTGGAGGAAAGTGTAAGACTTGAAAAAGCTGAACTGCTGGGCAGGGGAGGGGGTCTTCCTCCCCTGTTGATAATCTTGCTCCCTACCATTTGGGTTGATGAACTTTATTTTTTATCCTAGCTAGTGTCAGTCCAGGGATTATTTGGGGGGCCATATCCCCACAACCAGTCCACACCCAGGAACAACTCTCAGTGAAATCAATGAGAATATTTCCTGAGTGAGCACTAGATAAACACAGAGTAAAGACCCCTGGATTCTTAACAGGTGTGTCTGCAAGAAAAGGGTTGCTTCTTTACTGAGCCTCATGACTGGTGTTACCAACTCCAAAACCACCTTGTAAATTCAGTCACCCACTGGTGTGTCTGCCTGTTTAGAAACTAAACGTGTGGCATCCTCTGGTGTTGCAATTGTGCATATGAAAATATCTTAATACACTCCAATTTCAGGAGTGCCTTGGGACATGATAGCTAATCAGTTTCGGGTTATTGCAAGTGGCTGTTGGTCTCATGCTTCTGTGCCAGATTTGATCTGATTCTTGGGGTTCAGGGTGTTTTTAATATCCAGTCCCACCCAGTGGAAACCCACTGGTATTTTCCATCCATTGGAATAGATGCCTGCCTCAAAATAGGCGGAGTAGATATTTCAATTATATGGGACAAGATATAAAACTGGACAGCTTTTACACTCGTTAAAATATTTAATAGGACATAATTGGCTATATATGTAGGGAAGCAACAGCAGAAACCTGTGAAATGGCTGGATTTATTAAGATCAAATGTTAATCTTTTACCAAAGATCTGTTCCTTTAGCAGGTAATTATTTCACATAGGAAAATCCCTGTAGCTTTTTAGGAGGAATGGATAACAAAATGTGGGGCCTTTCACCTCTAGGTCCTGAAATCAAATCCAATCCAACATAACAGTGACTAAGGATTTTAGACCCCTAACTTCCATTTATTTTAATGGAAGTTTGGCACCTAAATACCTTTGGAACTGGGCCTAAGACCCTGATCCTGTAGTTGACTCCCTGCAGATGGACTTCTTGCTGTAATAGTTGTTTCTGTCTAATGGCTGCTTTATGGTAGTCTATTTGAAATGAGTTAGATGGACTCAGCTGAGTTCCTAGTGGAACACCACATCACAATTACCATTTCCACTCTTCTGTCTTATCAGAGCAGGCAAGGCTGAAATGGTACAGATACTGAATGACTTTATCAATGCAGTGGTCATCCCCTAGTCAAGAATGAGGCATGTGGGTGAGGGTTGGGAAAGATTGCACTGCTACTTATGCTATCCCTGTTCTATAGATAAGTAGAGGAATTCAGGTCCCAGGGCTGACAATGTGATGTCTTTCCTAAGCAATAAATCTGCTCTCAGATATACAGAGAGAAAATTCTAGCCTTGCAAAGTTGCCATGAAAATTTATCAGCACAGGCACAAAAACTGCCCCAGACTATGATGCTGATGCAAACTGATGAGAAAGGAAGGAATAATATTTCACTCACCCATATTTTTCTTGTAGGTATTCTTGCTGAAATAGTCCATCTTCCCCAGCTGGACAAAATAACATTTGTGGTTTCCACCATCCCTCTCCCTGAGTGCAATGATGGGGCTTTGGAAGGGAAAGGGTGAGCATGTTTCCTGCTGCATTTTCCTTAATTTTTTTTAGATACCTCCACTGCTTACCACTTTTAACTATTGCCAAACCTGGCTGCAGTGGCATAATGGGCGAGATTCATATTTTTGGTACATTCCATGTTCTTCTGAGTTCAGGTACTGGAGCTGGGCTTCATATCAGGTGGATACAATCATCCAGTTGTGGCTCATCTCACAATTCAGAGGCTGTGCTGGATGGACACAGAAATCCATTTCAAGTTCTTGACTACAAGTGAATTAACAGACTGTAGGAGTTCTCTGTCTGCCAGACTCTAAATGCTGATTTAGCTAATATTTTTCATCTGTGAGTGTGACAGGCAAAATACCAGACTGGGATTTTCTCTTCACCTGAAATGGATTTGGGGTAAGAACTTGTACAATATGTGGTCTGGTTAATTATTGTATCATGATTGATGTTCAGGCATTTCTCAGTACATTATCTAGATCTTTCTCAGTTGGTGGGCATGCACAAAGACAAGGAAAGGAGACTGGCTTTTGTTTTAACACAAATGACTGAGAAATCTGGTTAGTTTCAGGTGGGGAGGGCAGCTCCCCTTGGGCCACATCAGTGTCCTCTGTCTTGTAAAAAGGGTCAATCTTTGCTACCTCTTGCTGTCTCACTCAGCAACCACAACAGAAAAAGTTACCATAAAAGCATGGCTATATTGGGAACAACAAGCAGAATTCTATATTGTTGGGAGATAATCTGTGTCTGCTCCTTTTAAGAGTCGGGTGCTATGAAAAACCTACCTGTACTTTCTGTTTCAATGTTCATGTAGAGACTGGGGGTGAAAACCTGGCCCAGCTGAAGTTAATAGCAAAATTGCTGTGGCCTTTAATGGGGCCAGGATTTCACCCTATAGCTTTATTAGTTCTTAGAAAAAAAATAGAATGCTTTTTATTCCCCACGTTTGACTTTTCAGTCTATGCAAAACAATGGGCCTGAACCAAAACCCTGAATCTAAACATATGAATTTATAATCTTTGCAATGCAATCAAATCAAATATATCAAGTTTTGCAATCAAATCAAAATAACTACAAGAAAGACAGGTTCATTTTGCAAAATCTCATTAGCTAGGTTATGATTTTGCAGAATAAAAATTGAGAATAAAAAATCCACATCCCATTTTATCTGTGCTCTAAAGTTTCGTAGGATCAGATAAATGGTTCTGGTTTTGGCCCATGGATAAAGATAATGTTAATTTGGGATTAGCTTTTATTTTTGTTAATAAAGATGTAAGTCACACAGCACCTCTGGGTTCAGTTTTCTTGTTCTTTGTGCTTTCTCTTTGAGTGATAAACCCAGTGAGAGTGCATGGCATTTGCAAACCACAGGACATCTGAGCTTTTCTTCCTTCACCTTAAACAAAGATTATAAAATAATAATTGGTCTGTATGGCACAAACCCTCGGGTCTACACAAAAATGACAGATAATGAACTCCAGGGAATGCAGCATAAGAACGAATAGGCAAGTCACTTAAGCCAAATTTTCAAACTCGGGTACCTAAAGTTAGACACCTAACCCCTTATTTATCAGCATCTTCTGATAAAAAGACAGTAAATTTAAAGATGCATAAACTGGAATTGGTTTAATCTGAACAAACGCATGCTTCCCACAATTTATTGCATACTGCACACATCCCACAATAAAAGTAATTCTGTAGCTCTTTGTACAACTAATTCTGCTCACATACACACACAGGCTCACCAGTTAATTCCACAGCCTGCTGATCAGTCTTTCACCCCCACACAACTCCCCAACAAAGCATGTGTCCCGTCAGTCCTACCTCTCCATCAATTCTGCCCCCATACGTTATCCCTCATCCTAATCAATCCTGTTCCCAAACACATCTCTTTACAGG
This sequence comes from Platysternon megacephalum, assembly GCA_003942145.1. Classification (NCBI taxonomy): domain Eukaryota; kingdom Metazoa; phylum Chordata; order Testudines; family Platysternidae; genus Platysternon; species Platysternon megacephalum. The sequence continues at coordinate 1,273,516 of QXTE01000264.1, forward strand.
GTCTGTGGTTGACGGAGTGGCAGCAGCCCTGGAGGGCTCTTCACCATCCTCCTGGAAAGAGGTGGTGATGTGGGGCTGCAACTGAAGCCCTGGGAGAGGAGAGCTGCTTCTTCCCTCTCTGCCAGGACAGGCTGTTTGTTCCCAAGGCTGGAGCATTCCAGGAAAGCTCCAGCCCTGTGTTGGCAAGAGCAATGCCTGTTTCTCATGCTAATGGACAAACTGGTCCCTAAGCATGTATAGCAGCTCTGATTGGCTGTCATTCCCCAAAAGGCAGGGAAATAGGGCAGAGAGCCAATTGTATGGGGATTTTCCCCTTAGATTCAGAGTTTTCCCTGTACACCCTGAAGCCCAGCTTGGTTTTATGCCTACTATGAACATCTTCCGTCCCTGCATAGGTCTGCCCTTCATTTCTGCATAGGTCAGGGGGACCTAAAGCTGGAGTGGGAGGTACAGCAGAAAAGGGACCAGTAACTCTGCAGCATGCTCCCCCCTGAGCCAGGGCCGCCCAGAGGATTCAGGGGGCCTGGGGCAAAGCAATTTCGGGGGCCCCTTCCATAAAAAAAAATTGCAATACTATACAATACTATATTCTCATGGGGGCCCCTGTGGGGCCCAGGGCAAATTGCCCCACTTGCTCCCCCCCCCCCTCCACGGGCGGCCCTGGGAAAAATAAACCTTCCGCATCTCGGCACAAACCCAGTTTTGAGAAAACTTTACAAGGTATCACTGGTTCTCAGCATCAGCTAGTGCTAAAAGGCACTAAAGCTCATTAAAAGGGTTGGACAAATATTTTCCATCAAAACTTTTTTTGGATCGAAAACTAGGGGTTTTTAAAAAGCAGAAAAAATCACAGACAATGTCTGCTTTCCTTCAAAATTTGTTGTGGTTTTTTTAATTGAAAAGCTGAAATTAGTCTGCCAAAACCTGAACATGGTTTGGGGTTTCAGAAGTGTGTGGCCAAATATTTGCTGCTTGCTGTGTTTGATTGTTTAAAGAAACAATAAAAAAATTCTGCTTAAAAAAAATCCAAAACTTTTGAACCACCTCAGCTTGTGACCAAACGCCTGAGCCCATCCAGTCAGAGATTTTTCCAGGTTTCTGATACTCTGCTGGCTTCCTTGACTCATATCTGTCTCCATAACTTTGGGTTCATTTAGGTTAGAACATAAGAACATAAGAATGGCCATACTGGGTCAGACCAAAGGTCCATCCAGCCCAGTATCCTGTCTACCGACAGTGGCCAATGCCAAGTGCCCCAGAGGGAGTGAACCTAACAGGTAATGATCAAGTGATCTCTCTCCTGCCATTCATCTCCACCCTCTGACAAACAGAGGCTAGGGACACCATTCCTTACCCATCCTGGCTAATAGCCATTAATGGACTTAACCTCCATGAATTTATCTGTTTCCTAGAGACTCCATGGGGTCCCTCAGAAACTGAAGATGGTTACTGTGGGTTTGTCTTTAGTATAGCTTATGTACATACTCCATGAACTGAGCATTTGAGCTTGTTCCAGAATCTGGGATGAGCCTATGTTGTGAAAACTGAAATGCTCAAAATAGCATATGCATGTGAATGGACACAGGGTGCTAAAATTAAATTAACCCAGGGGTTCTCAAACTGGGGGTTGGGACCCCTCAGGGGGTCACGAGGTTATTACTGGGGGTTGCAAGCTGTCAGCCTCCACCTCAAACCCCGCTTTGCCTCCAGCATTTATAATAGTGTTAAATATATAAAAAGGGTTTTTAATTTATAAGGGGGGGTCACACTCAGAGGTTTGCTATGTGAAAGGGGTCACCAGTACAAAAGTTTGAGAACCACTGAATTAACCCCTCTGAAGCCTCGGGGAATGCAGGGGAGGGGGTCTCCCTTGGTAGGGTTGGGAAGGAGGTAGGTGGTGTAGGATATTGCTCTTCTCATGTGATCCCTCCCCCAGTGGCTAATTTTAAATGAAGCTACCCTCCCCTGACATGAGTCTCCCTATGGCACTGAAATTAAATATAGACTATAACTTGGCATTTGAGAAGTGAAAGGGATGGTAGCCCTAATGGAAAAGCTAACAGCTTGGCTCTTCTGCAAGCCTCAAACTGCTGAATGAGCTTTAGGGTAGGGAAGGCTGTGCCTCCCAAACAGCCTGGCCCTGCCCCCTATCCGACCCCCACCCACTTCCTGCCCCCCGACTGCCCCCCTCAGAATCCCCAACCCATCCTGCTCCTTGTCCCCTCACCGTTCCCCAGAGACCCCCCCCCCAAACCACCACCCCGGGCCCCCACCAACCTCCTCTGCTCCCTGTCCCCTATCCACCCCCCACCCTCCCCGCCGAGTCCTGACAGACCCCTGGAATGCCCACGATCCAACCCCCCCCCCCCCCCCCCGCCGAGTCCTGACAGACCCCTGGAATGCCCACGATCCAACCCCCCCCCCCCATTCCCTGTCCCCTGACCGCCCCCGCCCAACCTCTGCCCCCTCCCTGTCCTCTGACTGTCCCCGGGACTCCCTGCCCCTTATCCAACCCCCCCCGGCCCCAGCACCTTACCCCCGGCTCCCCCCTCTCCCGGAGCCTCAGCGCGCCGCATCCAGGAGCGTCCCTGGACAGCGCTGCAGCATGGGTCCGGCGGGGCCTGAGCTGCTCCCCGCTCAGAGCCGCGCGGTAAGGGGGCAGGGCTGCGAGCTCCAGCAGGGCCTGAGCTCTCTCTGCTCAGCCCCGAGCTGGCAGCCCCGCCCCCTTACCACGCGGCTCTGAGCGGGGAGGAGCTCAGGGCCCGCCGGAGCTAGCTGCTTTAGCTCTGTCCAGTGCCGCTACGGCGCGCTGAGGCTCCAGGAGAGGGGCAGAAGCGGGGTCGGGCCCAGGAGGGAGCCTCAGCCATTCTCATGGGGGCCCCTGCGGAGCAAATTGCCCCACTTGCCCCCCCCCCCCTTCGGCGGCCCTGCCCTGAGCCCTGATTCACAGCTCAGAGGGGGCTTGTCAGCTACACCTCTGCAGGGTTTGGGCTGCCTGGGTCAGGAAGGGCTGCAAATATGGTGGAAGGGCAAGGGGAGCCACTGCGGAATGCAGCCTTCACAGACTCCAAGGTCAGAAGGGACCATTGTGATCATCTAGTCTGACCTGCTGTGTAACATAGACTGGAGAATTTTATCAAAAATAATCCCTAGAGCAGAGCTCTTAGAAAAACAGCCAAACTTGATTTCAAAATTGCCAGTGATGGAAAATCCACATCAACCCTTGGCAAATTGCTCCAAAGGTTAATTACTCTCAATGTTAAAAATGTGTGCCTTATTTCCAATCTGAATTTGTCCAGCTGTCAGGAGCTGGTTGAGTGTGCCGGGTGAAAAGCACCACCTCACGGCAACACTCTGGGATATACCGCTTAATGGTGAGAGTCCACAGGCTGCTTTGCCTAGCGGCAATATCACAGAGTAGTGTCACCCACTGGCGAGAGTCCAAGGGCCACCTTCCTAGCAGCAATATCACAGGATAGTGTCACCTACTGGTGAGCATGAGGATAGGAGGGGAGGGTAACCCTGGCCCACCCTACTCCACTGGGTTCTGACCCAGGACCCTTTGAAACACTACCCTCACACAGGGTTCAGGTGCCAGTACCCCCAAGTGCATTCCCTAGGTCACTTCCTGCCTTCTTTCCAGTCCCTCTGAGGTCATCTCAGAGTTGGACATGGGGTCCCTCTTGTGTTCCCTCTGATTCAGCTTCAAAGTCTCCTCCACTGACAACAGCAAGTCATCCCCTGCAATTCCCCTGGGCAACTGGCTTCCTGCAGCACATCTGGGAGATGGCTTAGACTCCCAACAGCTTCCCAGCAGGAGGCCACTGCTGCCAACTGCCCTCCTCCTCAGTCAGCCCAGAGTTGTGCTGCTCCCTTTTGAATGTTCCCTCCACTGGGAGCATGCCCAACAGGGGCAAAAGGGCATGGCCTCTTGTGTCCAGAGCCTCCCCATCCAGTACAGGGTTGATACACCCCATCACACAAGCTTCAACGTTCAGTCATTGAATCATGTTATGCCTTTCTCTGCTAGACTGATGAGCCCATTATCAAGTAATTGTTCCCCATGTAGGTAACTAAATTGAGTTCCTTGAGTCTATCACTATAAGGCATGTTTTCTAATCCTTTAACAGAGATGCCAAGGGTTGGCTGTCCTTAAGAGTGAGATTTACAGCCCCCAGAAGAGAGATTCAATGACAAAGTGAGACTTTCCAGATGGCGTGTTAGGTCATTGCTCGGGGCGGTGCTAGGAGAGGCTTGTGGGAGCTATAGCCACCCCAAAATTTGCCTTATCCCCCCTGTAGCAGCTGCCACTCTCCAACCACCCAGCTCTGAAGGCAGAGCGTAGAGAGTGGTGATTGCTGGCTGGGTGCCTAGCTCCAGCAGCAACACAGAAGTAAGCCTGGGCAGAGGGCTGGGGGGCCCAAGATCAGCCCCATCCCATGTCCCTGCTCACTGGAGTATGCCACCCAGGCCAGGTGGAGGGTCTAGGATTCCCCACAGCAGCCTGTACTGACCCGCTTCAGCCCAGGCTCCTGGGCCCCACCCTCCATGTTTGCTGCTCCCTGAGGCCTCTGTCAGCCCTGGAGCCAGGTCCCTGCCTAGGCAGCTCTTACCAGCTATGACCAGTCAGTGCCCTGCACTGCCCAGCTCAGCTCTGGCTTCCAGCCTCTAACCTGGCCAGGGCCACAGATGAGGACAGGGCCAATGGAGGGGTGGGACCTCGTACTGAGGGAAGGTGCAGCCCTCCCAGTTTTCTGTCTGGCCCACCTCAGCCAGTTAATAACCCCTGGTTTAGGCACATAGTCAGTGGACAAAACAAGAGAAATATTCAAAAATAAACTGTTTTATATACACCTAATAAAACAGAAAACTGTTTTATCAATACAACAATATGTTTATTTTGCATATCACCTTGTCCTAGTGATCATCCATTTGAAAAACACTTTAAAAGTACAAATACTATTTGGTTCGTATATTATTGCTCATGTTACATTTACAACAAACTAAAATAATCAGATTCCAAAATATAAATAAATGCAAAATAAATTCATTAAAATTAAATAATTAAAATAAACCACAACCAAATAATACATTGCATAAATATAAAAATAAATTTAATTTAATTAATTTGAAGCTAACAAACCATAGATAAAGGATTCAGATTCCACATTTCTTTTAATATCTAATTTGGTTTCACGTTTTATTCATGTGCTTTGTTATATTGCCATGAGACCCCCTTTGCTGTTTTTATAACTTCTTTTGGTGGCTCAAACTTGTACCATGGCTCAGGATTTGCCATCTTCACTTGGATAATAGAGGCCAGTGGCCCTTCTAGTCCAAGGTTTGGTCTAAATGGTGTCTTATTCTTTCGAACAAGACTGAACGCTCTTCTTCTCCTGCATTTGAGTGGGGTAAAACTAAGACAAGCCTGGCAACTGTGAACAGTAATGGGAACTTGAGAAAACCTAATTTAAAAAAAGAAGTCTTGCCTGCTACTAGGACAATGAAGGGCCATGGATTTGTCCAGTATGGTTTAAATTTTGAACTGGATTTTGCAGAACCTGCAATCTTTCAATCAAGCCCTGCTCATTTTTTGGGCCAACTCATTTTTTTGACCATCAAGTATTCACACACACAACCATACCTCACCTCCGGATAGCCTCCTCTCTTGGGCCTGTAGTCTCCATGGTTACCACAGTACACAAGCTTAGAAAGCAGCTTTCCAAGATCCAAGCCCTGTGCCTGAGGCCCCAGGTGTATTATTGTCTCTTTCAGCCCCTGAGTAAAAGTATTTAAAATCTTTGTATATTTACTCAAAATGAGTGAGATAAGTTTAGGAATATGTGTGAGAGTGAGATAGCGTGCTAACGAGTGAGTCTCACACCCAGTGAGTGAGACTTGTCATGTCTGTCTTTAGTCATTCTCCTGGCTCTTCTCTGAACCCTCTCCAAGTTACCAACATCCTTCTTGAATTGTGGGCACCAGAACTGGACACAGTATTCCAGCAGTGGTCGCACCAGTGCCAAATCACCTCTCTACTCCTACTTGAGATTCACCTTGTAAGAGGGTTGAATTAGGCCAGGTGGGTCCAATCAACCAATTAAGCAGTGAGCAGGGGAGAGATTTCTGCTAGGAGGAGCCACTAATTAGGAGCAGGCTTAGCTGGACAGGAATAGGAGGGGCCTGTGTAAAGCCTAGGAGCTGGGGGCTGCTGGGAAGCAGGCTGCAGGGGGAAAGCAGCAAAGAATAGGAGTGCAGACATTGGCTGCTGATTAAAGGGCCCCTGAGCAGGAATCCAGAGAAGAGAGTGGGCCTGGGTTCCCCTACCAGCCACTGGGAATGTGGCACTGACCAGGCAGAGGACAGTGGGCTGCCTGGATGTGACATTCTATACCTTGGGGGAGTGTGCTATAACCCCCATATTCCTCACTTTCATATAATCATGATCTTATGTATAAAGCATGCCTTGTAAGGTATCAGGGCAAAGGTTATGATCTGCTGAAAGTCATTTCTCTATCCATATATATATATCATTCATGCATATGAAGTTATGAGAATTGTGTAGTATGGTTGTCACTAAAACATGCTATAAGTTGGGGGAATCAGCCAGATATTAGCTCCCCAGAGGCAACAGCAAGGAAAGTAACCAATGCCCAGGCGGGGTGTCAAACAACCCATCAACAGCCATTGTCCAGCAAGGGAGTTGCAATGCAATGACTCACCTGCATGAGGCCACACCAGGGGAATTGCTCAACCTTGCTTGGAGAAACTCAGTAATGCTCACCTGACAGGGGGCAAAGCCAAGAGGGAAGAAAGGACATGATAAAAGAGGGAGACATTTGATATGCTCTCTCTTTCTCTCTTCCACCTATATCTACAGAAACCACACCAAGCGACTTGAGCGCTAATCAAAGGGGAGAGCCTGGCTGAAGAGCAACCTGTGGTGAAAAGCACCTAAGTTTGTAAGGGCACTGAAAGTGTTAAAATCAGCTTAGAATGTGTTTTGGTTTTATTTCATTTCATAAAATCTGACTTGTTGTGCTTTGATTTATAATCACTTAAAATCTATCTTTATAGTTAATAATTTGTTTGTTTACTCTACCTGAAGCAGTGCGTTTGGTTTGAAGCATGTCAGAGGCTCCCCTTGGGATAACAAGCCTGTTATATATCAATTTCTTTCTTAATTGATGAACTTATATAAGCTTGCAGTGCCCGGGGGCATAACTGGACACTGCAAGATGGAGGTTCCTAGGGTTGTGTCTGGGACTGGAGATATTGGCTAGTGTCATTTGGTTGCAAGTAGCTGGTAGCAGCTTACATACTAGAGGCTGTGTGTGGACAGCCCAGGAGCGGGTGTTCATAGAATCATAGAATATCAGGGTTGGAAGGGACTTCAGGGGTCATCTAGTCCAACCCCCTGCTCAAAGCAGAACCAATCCCCAGACAGATTTTTGCCCCAGATCCCTAAATGGCCCCCTCAAGGATTGAACTCACAACCCTGGGTTTAGCAGGCCTATGCGCAAACCTGAGCTATCCCTCCCCCGCAAAAAATATGGAACGCTTCATGAATTTACATGTCATCCTTGCACAGGGGCCATGCTAATCTTCTCGGTGTCGTTCCAATTTTAGTATATGTGTTGCTGTTCTCACAGCAGAGCAGAGTAAGGCTGGCTCCCAGAGTCAAGGATTGGAGTGACCTAGCAGATCACCGGTCCGGATAACACCAGAGGGGAACATCACACTGGAACAATTTGTTCTGGAAAGACTTTGTTACACCCCACACCTGCAAGGGGAAACATATGTGGTGACCTGGCCACAGGCCAAGTCACGAAGAGGGAGCCCCCTGAGGGGCAGATGGCGAGAGAACACTGGGAGAGACACCGTGGGAGGAGGGCACAATGCCTGGCCAGAGCTAATCCCCAGGACGGCCAGGAGAAGGCGTTTTCTTGCGCTATGCTTACCAAGAGAATCAGCTGACTATGCATCAGTGACCTGTCCTCTTCATTATTTAACCACTCCCCCCGGGCCGGTGCAACCACTAGGCGAACTAGGTGGTCGCCTAGGGCGCCGAGTGGTTGGGGGCGCCCACTGGGTCTTAGTGTCCACCCTTCTTGTTTTCCTATCCCTGTTCTGACCCTTCCTGCAGGCTCCGAGTCTTCCTGGGAAGGGGATCTAGTAGTTAAAAGAGAAAAAGCCTCCAGACTGCCAGACCTATTAGCACAACACTGAAACTGTTAAAGAGCCATTCAAGGGGTAATGAAGCCACTTAACAGGCATTTGCCTCATATTTACTCAGGACATGTCAGTCTACAGGATCTTAGTTTAAAATTTGCTTTAAAAATATTTTATTAGTGAGTTGGTGAAGATTATAAAATCACATCTCTAAAAAATCCTTGCATAGATTTTTAGATGCACAATCATCTTTAGCCTTAAATGCTTGGATCTTCAGACATATGTTTTTTTAAATAAATCCTTCAAAAGACCTCCCTTATCTAAAATACACATTTTAATTACTATAGTAAAAAAACTTACTTCCAAAGTCTTCCAGTCCTTTCTGTTCATCCATTTCTCCCTTCACCCCCTCTCCCCCCACCCCCATTGAAGAGAGCCCTTAAACGGACAACAGCCCTTTGCTTCCAGATAGCTGGACAAAGAGTTTCCCTTTCTTTACTTCTGACTATCTGATGAACTAGTTTTAAGCAAAATCAGTACCTTAGTAAGATATAAAATCCTTTGTTATGCCTAAAATCTTTGGAAACATATATTTTAAAGTTGGTGACATTTCATAAACATGTGTATTGTTATGGAGATCACACACAGTAAATTAGTGTTCCCTTTTTCTAAAAGCAATGAACATTGTTATGAACACACTAAACCTCTGTAACTGATTAATTTAAAATAATGTCTGTTTCAGTGAGTTAAATATGTAGTAATCTGGAATGATTACTTTATGAAGGTTTAAGAGTACATTTAAAATATAAAATCAGCTTAGAAATACTGATTAAGAAAATGTAAAACAGAGAAGAGCTGCATCATGTATTCCATAATATTTAATGTTGTATTCAGCAAGACAGCTTACTCACCCTTACTACAAAGTTTTTGCAATAAATGTCTGACAAACTTCAGGGCATATAAAAAAACCTGTGACTGACATTTTTTATTCCCAAGTTTAGTGCTTTTAATTAGGTACCTTCTGCATGTCCATTCTGCGTGAGGGAGAGGGTACAGGGATCTCTGCGGGGAACTGTGACTCTACGCCACCGTGAGGCGGGCCGGGCATCTTGTTATTCTTTCTGCTTTGTCCCTCCGCCCCCGCCGGGCTGCAAGCTCAGGCTGCCATCGGGCATATGGGCACCAGTTTAATAATACTGCATAGGGCCCCATAAATCCTAAGGACGACCCTAGGGGCGCCAAAAAGCGGTGCCCTGGCTCGGCAGGGAGAAGCTGCCTTCTGGAGACACCGGAGAGCCAGAGTGTCGGCTTGCAGGGGTGGCGAGCCCCAGCCATGGAGGAGCCGGCGCGGCACAGGGGGGCAGGAGCCCTGCAAAGGCGGCGGCACTGCTAGCGGGGAGCAGCTGCGTCCCTTGCCCCTCCTGCCCAGGCTGCAGCCTGGCGCCCTCCCCGGGGGCTCCTGCAGGCTGCAGCCGATGCATGCAGGCAGAGGCCCCCGTGCGCCCCCCAGCTTCACCCCTCGCTGTGCTCGGGGTCTCCGGCTCCCGGGCATGTGAGCCACTGCCGAGGCGCGGGGCCCTGAGCTTGCTCTGGGAGGGGCAGCAACGGCGGCAGCTCACACTCCCGGGAGCCGCAGAGCTTGAGCGCGGTGAGGGAGGAGCCGGGAGACGCACGGGGTCCTCTGCCTGCATGCATCCACTGCAGGAGCCCCCGGGGGGGGGGTGCCTGGCCGCAGCCTGGGCAGGAGGGGCAAGGGGTGCGGCTGCTCCCCGCTAGCGGCACTGCCGCCTTTGCAGGACTGCTGCCCCCCTGCGCCGCGTGGGCTCCTCCATGGCTGGGGCTCACCGCTGCCGCAAGCCGACGCTCTGGCTCTCCGGTGCCTCCGGAAGGCGGCTTCTCCCTGCCGAGCTGCTGCAGCGGCCCAAGCCCGGCAAAGCCAATGAGTGGACTCGGGGCAGGGGCCGCCGGGGTGGGAAGGGAAGGGGAGGGCTCACGGGAGGGTTGTGCACCCTCCAGGGGCGTTCAGGGGCGGGGAGGGGAGAACCTGGTCTGGGGAGCAGCCCCAGGGCACGGCTGGCCCTTGGGGTCTATAAAGGTTTGTTGGGATTTGCCCCTCAATGAACTGATGGGCGGGGGGGCGGGGGCACAAGGTGGAGGTTTTGCCTAGGGCGCAAAATATCCTTGCACCGGCCCTGTCTGTANCAAAAAACCACTCTTGTATTGCATTAGCACAACTCCACCACAGCAAAATGTTGTTGCATTCAAATTTTGTGGTGCAATAGACATTGCTCGTGTGCTGTTTTTTTGAGTGTAAAAAGTCATCAAAATAAAAATAAATTATATAATAAAATACAGAAGAGAATGTGACGTTGTGAAGTCTATATGGTTTTATAAAAACATGATAAGTGAATATAATGTAACTGGAATAGTTTCATAAAAACATGATAATAAGTGAATATAATGTAACTGGAATATGCTTCATGCAAAAGGTTTCTTGTAAGGTATCATTACAAAGCTTATAATCTACTGAGTGTGATCATCCTATTTGTATAAATGTACCACTCTTGTATCTAAAACTAGAAATATAAAATATAACTCTGAGGGCCTATTGTAATTATGCAAAGTGTGTGCCATTAATGGTGGTTTGGAATCTTGATGACTCCCATTAACCAGGACCATTGTCTGCAGATGGCTGTATTTACCTGTGAGTCTTCCTGTATATGTGTATGCTGGCAAGTGGGTAATGAAGTCTTACAGTGACATGTGATCATGTCACCTGAACTAGAATCCAACTTTAACCTGGTGCTTTTCCAGTGAGCGGGGGGGTGGAAGCCCAGAGGGACAAAGGATTCCCGCCTTATGCAGAACATATATAAAGGGGTGGAAGAGAACAAAGGGGGAGAGGAGCCATCATGAAGAATCCCCTAGCTACCACCTGAGCTGAAACAAGAGCTGTACCAGGGGAAAGAATTGTGCCCAGGCCTGGAAGGTGTCCAGTCTGAGAAAAACTTACTGAAGCATCTCTGAGGGTGAGATGATCTGTATTCAGTTTGATTAGACATAGATTTGCGCATTTTATTTTATTTTGCTGGGTAACTTACTTTGTTCTGTCTGTTACTACTTGGAATCACTTAAATCCTACTGTCTGTATTTAATAAAATCACTTTCTACTTATTAATTAAACTCAGAGTATGTATTAATACCTGGGGGAGCAAACAACTGTGCATATCTCTTTATCAGTGTTAGAGAGGGCGAACAATTTATGAGTTTACTCTGCATAAGCTTTATACAGGGTAAAACGGATTTATTTGGGCTTAGACCCCATTGGGAGTTGGGCATCTGAGTGCTAAAGACAAGCACACTTCTGTGAGCTGTTTTCAGGTAAACCTGCAGCTTTGAGGCAGGTAATTCAGACCCCGGGTCTGTGTTGGAGCAGACGGGTGTGTCTGGCTTCAGCAAGACAGGGTGCTGAAGCCCCTGAGCTGGCAGGGAAAACAGGAATAGAAGTAGTCTTTGCAAATCAGGTGGCAGCTCCCAAGGGGGTTTCTGTGATCCAACCCGTCACAGCGAATATCTGGATTATTAAACAAGAAAATTGGCTTTAAACAGGCAGCAGCTTGGGTTCCTGCACCTCCTCTAGGAGCCAGCCCAAACTGTGTTTCTGCCTTCAGTGTCAGAGTGGGGAGGCATATTTGTATATTCAGATATACCCATACCATTTGTGTACACAAACTGTACCTGGAACTTGGTTCCAATCTCTAATTAGCATAACCTTCCTGTAGGGGTACCTATTATATAAATGAACTGGTATAAAATATGATTATTGGCTAATATGTATGGACCAGAGATTTAAAGTCAGCTCACTGAAAGGCAGTGAAACCATCTAATTTGGTCTCTTAGCCCTGTAAGAATTCAGTCAGCTCTCCGGTGCCTCCGGAAGGCGGCTTCTCCCTGTCGAGCTGCTGCAGCGGCCCAAGCCCGGCAAAGCCAATGAGTGGACTCGGGGCAGGGGCCGCCGGGGTGGGGTGAGAAGGGAAGGGGAGGGCTCACGGGAGGGTTGTGCACCCTCTAGGGGAGTTCAGGGGCGGGGAGGGGAGAACCTGGTCTGGGGAGCAGCCCCAGGGCACGGCTGGCTCCTGGGGTCTATAAAGGCTTGTTGGGATTTGCCCCTCAATGAACTGATGGGCGGGGGGGTGGGGGCACAAGGTGGAAGTTTCGCCTAGGGCGCAAAATATCCTTGCACCGGCCCTGGTGGTCACCCGCTCCTGCCTGGAAAGGCTTAAAACAGCCCTGGGAGAGGGCTGTGGCAGGGGAAAAGCTGGGCTGATTGGGAGGGAGCAGGCTCAGCTGGGGCCACGCCCCAATCAGGGCCCAGCTGGCCCTATAAAGGCTTGAGCCAGGAGCTCAAGCAAACAGTCTCTCTCTGCGTTCAGGAAGAGAAGGGCCTGGCTGCAGGGAGCTTAACTAAGTGCCTAGAGTGGAACAGGGCTGGGTAAAGGCCAAGGGAGCCGGGGAGCTCCGGCCTAGGAAAGCTGCAGGCCTGGTATGGCCTATTAGGTACTGGGTTGCAGAGGGCAGCCCAGGGGTTGGCAGAGGCAGCAGGTCCAAACCCCTTTGCCTGTGATGAGTGGCTGATACTGCAGTCTGCCCCAATGAACGGGCGCTAGATGGAGACTGGGCAGTAGCCAAGACTGAGGAGAAGTGGGGATAGTGGGTGGGGGTTCCCCTGGGAGGGGGAGACCCAGAACTGTGGGGGTACTGCCAGTGGGCAGCACCCAGAGAAAGGGGTCCTGGGAGGAACACGGGGCCAGCGGCAAGGCGGATCACCGGCCTGCAGAGGGCGCTACAAGGCTGGCAGAGCTAATTCCCTGAGACTGGACCAACAGGAGGCGCCGCAGGGGTGGGTCCGAACGGCTACACTGTCCATAAACTTACACACTGTATCTTACCTACATTCATCACTAGTGTTAGTCTGATTAGAAAACACTGGGCTTAACAAGTCTGTGACCCAAATATATATTGGGCCCGATATTGAAGTCAATGGAGGCAAGCCAATTTACACCATCAGACAATCTGGAACCTTAGATGTAGTTTATCCAGGCTGCATGGATTAGCAACATGTAACACTTTCTCTCTCCCTGCACCCTTTGAATGGCTTATCTCTTTATCAATATTTGTATGTACAAGGCAGTCACTTCCAAACTGTTGCAGCCCTATGGCTCTTGCACCATGGGACCTATGAAACTTGCCACACGCTGAACAGTGGCTCCATTTTGGATGTTCTCTCTTACTCTTTTAAACCTTTAAAATTGCCATTTATCATCAGAGGCAGCTGCGAGGTAGTAGGCCCCATGGAGATCTGAGGAGTCCAGCAGCACAATCTGTCCTAGGCAGTTGCCTTTGGCACTGCTACTGTGCCATTGTTTCCCTCCCTTCCCCACTTTATTACCTCAATGAGCTCTTCCTTATGCATTTCTCCATGCATCCTGTATTTCTTCTTAGTAGCATTTTAGTCAGAATCCCTACTTTATATATTATTCCTCTTCTTTTCAAAAATCAACATGTTAAACACACATCCCTCTGCCACCAACAATCCCTCCAAAACATACCCCTTGTATCACTGCTTGCGTGTAAGTGATCCCAGAAGAACCGGTCACCTCAAATGCGGTAACCCAACTCCCTGCTCCATCCTGTCAAGTAGAGTTGGGTTTGAAGAAACATCCCACATTTTGGGTCAGGCAACTGGAATCTAAATCCAGACTTGGGTCCACATTTTGCCACTGGCCTTTATTCTGACAATGGAGCTATCAAAACCCCTTATCCAAAAGCCCTGTGAATTTCAGGGTAGTCAGCCTGAAGATCAAAGTTTTGTAGCTTGTGCCCATGTCAAGCGCAGCAGTGTGTATTCTCAGGGACCCTTTGTTAGTTCTGGAAGCAGAATTTTAAGATGGTGACTCTGTGAAGGAGAAGATACAGACGCAAATGCTGCCATTGTTTACTTGTTACCTCAGGTGTCTCTACCTGCCCACATTACAGTTTGCTGCTACATTTTTACATGTGTGCTTAGGCAATGGGGGAGGTTCCTTTGGGGAAAAGGCTTTACAGTTACAGCTTCTACTTATTTGTCCTCTCTCCCTCCCCACTCCCATTAATCTGCTGCCAATTAGTTAAGTATATAAAGTGAAGTATGTGTGCGAAAACAAGAGCACTTCCCTCCCCTAAGGAAAAGCTCCATAGGAAATGGAAAGGAATATGTGGGCTGGTTGGTACAGCTGAAGAGGAATCTAAGGAAGGGGAGCTGTCTACTCTACAGAGGGGCTGCACCCTCACATCACTCACTCCGAGACATACCTGTTCCAGCCGTCCCTGATGCCTCTGTATTTCATAAGAACTTTTTCCCCCCACAAAGAAAACAAAGAACATTGTGAAACTGGCTGACAGTGGTAAGTAGCCCCTTTCCCTGCTCCTCCCACAACCTGGTGCCCTGGGCAAATTGGCACAGAGCTAACATCTTGGCTGAGATACTGCAAAGACTATACCAATAGCAACTGAAAACCACTAGTGGAGACCCTCTTCTCAAAGCACTCCAGTGTAGCAAATCGGCAGCATTGTGGGACTTTGCAGTTGTCATTGTGGCGCATGCCATGACCATTCAGAGGTCTGCAGCAGCTGTCAAATGTAGAGCCTGGGCGCTTCTGCTGAAAAAGCACAAGCCCGTCCCACTTGAGCTAAAGGAGAAACTCGCCTCCTCGTCTTTCTTCTAAAGCCTTGTATGCAGTAGCACTCAGGTAACCAGTTTAGCCAAGTCCGCGCATACTTCACCATCACTCGTCTACTCAGAGATGCCATGTGCGCTAACTGCTATGGTTGGAAACTCACAGGAAGCTGCACCTCTTCCCCCCCCAGCAAGCCCCCTGCTGAGAGACACTTCTCCACAGCTGCCTTGTGGGCCAGGCTGAGAGTTAGATTCCTTCATGCAGAAGAGAAATTGGTTGCTCCCTTTGATGGGGTTTAACCCCCATCAGCTGCAAAGCAAGAGACAGAACTGCAACTAAGCATGCCTCTACTACTTGCCTCCTCCCCACACCTGCAAGGGGAAACACATGTGGTGACCTGGCCGCAGGGCCAAGTCATGAAGAGGGAGCCCCCTGAGGGGCAGATGGCGAGAGAACACTGGGAGAGACACCATGGGAGGAGGGCACAATGCCTGGCCAGAGCTAATCCCCAGGACGGCCAGGAGAAGGCGTTTTCTTGCGCTATGCTTACCAAGAGAATCAGCTGACTATGCATCAGTGACCTGTCCTCTTCATTATTTAACCACTCCCCCCAACGTTTGTGTTATCTGCAAACATTATCAGTTAGTTTATATTTTCTTCCAGGTCATAACGTGTTAAAGTAAAAATGTTAAATAGCGTAGTGCCAAGAACCAATCACTGCAGGACCCCATTCGAAACACACCCACTCAATGATCATTCCAATTTACATTGACATTTTGAGACCTCTCAGTTAACCAGCGTTTAATCTATTTAATGTGTACCATGTCAATTTTATATCGTTTTGATTTTTCTTATCAAAACGTCATGCTGTACCAAGCCAAATGGCTTACAGAAGTCTATTACATCAATACTATTACCTTTATCAACCAAACTTGTAATCTTGTCAAAAATATGTAAGTTTTAAACAGGCTCTACTTTCTGTAAACCCATGTTTATTGGCATTAATTATAGTACCTTCATTTCTTAGTTACTTGAGTCCTCTAACAGCCACTCCATTATCTTGCCTGGGATTGATGTCAGATTGATAGGCCTATAATTACCCAGGTCACCCTATTTACCCTTTTTAAATATTAGCAAAACATTTGCTTTCTTCCACTCTTCTGGAACTTCCCCAGTGTTTGAAGACTTATTGAAAATCAACATTAGCAGTCCAACAAGCTCCTCAGCCAGCGTTCTTTAAAACTCTTGGATGAAAGTTAGCTGGACTTGCTGATTTTAAAATATTTAATTTTAGTAGCTGCTGTTTAATATCCCCATGAGATACTACAGGAATGGAAAGAATGTCATCATCAGATGACATGACAATCTGTTTTTTCCCCAAATACAGAACAGAAATATTTATTAAACACTTCTGCCTTGTCTATGTTGTTATTGATAATTCTATCATTTCCATCTAGTAATAGACAAATATATTAAGATTCATTTTGTTACTAATATAGTTAAAAAACCCTCCTTGTTGTCCTTAACTCTGCTGGCTGTGAATTTCACCTTGTGTCCTTCTGCTTCCCTTATCAATTTTCTACAATTCCTATGGTCTCTGCAACCCTGGTAGATAGTCTAGTGTATATCAGCAAGGGACTCTCAGTGCTTCTTCAAGCAGTATTCATCCACACTTTTTTTGCAATCTCAGAGAGATTTATTATTGGTATGAGTGGGGATGTCAGTGAGAATGTGGCTTGTCCCGAAGCTGGGCTGCCAGAGCACACAGCTCCAACCACAGAAGCCCTGGCTTCTACACTCCTTGATCATGCATCCTTGTGATCTGCAATGTGGGATGTCTCACCCCACTGTTTGCTCTCCCCCAGAGAAAAGCGTACAACAGAAACTCTGCAAGTCCAATCTTGTCGATTTTGTCCATCCCAACTTGTTGATATTTTTTCTCATGGAGGGGGAGTGTTTCTGGTCAAGTATTCAGTGTCTAGTACAGTGCTTGGAACATGTTGATTCAGCATGCATTGGGTATATGTGCTCAGCCATTTTTCTTGAAAAATGAAAAGGAAAGAAGAAAAAAAGACTAAAAATCATGCCAGATTTCATGTAAATACTTTAATTACATCTGAATGCTTAAAACTTGAGTTAAATTACACCTTAACACATCTACTAAATTATACGTATATGTCCAGTACCCTGTAAGGAGGTGCTATTACACTAAAAGAATGCTAAAGCCCAGCCAATAGTGGTAATATTCTTTTAGTCTTGTTATCTGTATTACATTGATTTAAGGGCCCCCAGCACAGGACAGAGCCCCCTTATATAAGAGAACTGTTTGAATCTGAGAGGAATTCTGTCCATTCATTATATAATATAGGTCTTACCCCTAATACATGACAAGGTATGGGTTTGGTTCCAGATACACAGCAAGTGCATCACTCAGCAACTGCCTGAGAAGTGCAAGGAAGGGGTTCACAGCGCTTTGCAAAGCATATAGTTGCTTTTAGGAAATACTCCTTGTTACAGTTTTGTGTATTAATCAAAGAATTACAAAAATTCACTTCAGTGATAAGGAGTCTTGAAAAATGTTCCCCTAAAAAGAAAAAGCCAATGTTGTTTAGTTTTAAAATCGTTCAGAAGCCCTAAGGCCTGCCAAGCCCCAGTGGGCCTTACAGCAACAGCTGAAAACTACAGGGGAGAAATCTGACAACTCAGTTGCTGGCAGCCATCTCTGAGCAAATGGAAAGAGATGCTGGTTCTCCCAAAGCAGAGTAAAGTGTGTGATGTGTTTGGTTCAGATTCTCACCTGGGGTAAAATCAGCGTAGCTGCATTGAAGCCTCCAGGACTCAAAACCTCAGAGTGGAGCTAGGCTGTATTACACCAGCTGAGGAACAAGCTTATTTCCATACACCTCACCCTGTTGTGAGCAATCCTTTTGGAGTGGGAACACTAATGGCAGCCTGTAGCTGAGGTGCTGGGATGCCTTTTTGTAGATTCCAGTTGTCTTCTGGCTATGCACTAAGGGCCATTTTCCCAAGGGCAGCTACAGACTCCAGGATCAAACAGGTTCCAAGAATTCTCAAGCTTTACCTGGGAGAGGAAGTTTAAAAAAATAAAACCCCAAAAAGGCTCAGTCCTGCAAAATCTTATGCAGGTGAGTAGTGTCAGTGAATACTCTGGTGGGTAAGGACAAGTTGCATGAGAAGGGGTTGCAGGATTGGGACCATAAGCAGGAAAGGTATTTGTACATATGAAAGGGGAAAATTTGTAGGAAAATGATTTGAGGGAGGGTACACTGGCCAGCAAGTCCTGACTTGTGCAGTTCTACTGAATACTCAAACTGCTGGACATTCTGCCAGCCAGTCACCTGCCTCTTTGCATAATGCCCACTTTCTAATATAGGTATGCATTCAGATTTTGGCTGCCAATTTAAAGAGAGCTCTTTACTTTGAAAGTCATGTAGTTGGCTCTCTCTGCACTGGAGCTCCTGGGCAGAAGGTAGTTCTGCTTGACAAATGCATGTGCTAAAGGAAAACCAACAGATAATCAGTGCATCAACTGTGATGGACACATGCATGTGCTGCATACATCAGGTCTCAAACTTATTGGTGGGACAGCTGGATCTCTTGACTATATCTATATAGATCCATAGGTACAGACCCATCGCCTGGTATTACAATCTACCTTTGGCATGAATATATCAATCAGGACTTTTGCCCAGGGAGTGGAGGGAGTCACTGAGGTTAGAATATCATGGACAGGCAGGGGCTCTCTGATTTGCTAGGTTCCGCCAGTTTCCCATTTCAATTTCAGTCTTGGAGAATGGAGCAGGAAAGACAGGGTAGTTGTCTTATGAGCTGGCTGTGTTGGGGAACATGGGTGAAGGGAAACTTTCCTACTATCATTGCTTAGGTCCTGCTACTTGCTTTTGATGTTCTCCCTGCAGTGCCTGGCCATATTGCACTTGTTCTTGGTGGCTGCCAGAAAGCTCTGCTCATTACAGTGCCAGCTCCATACTGCAGTGTACCAAGGTGGCCAGTGGCAGTGGGGGCCTGACAGGCCCCATATCACTACTCTTGCCCAGGGGCTTCCTCTTCAGCACTCATCACTCCCGTATCAGTTAACAATACAGCTGAGAGAGAAGTGCACCAGTGATAAAGGCGAACCGAAAGGATTTGTTTTTACCTACCAAGACCCGAGTTCAAGATTTTGCATTTCTTCTGCACTGTTGGCTGATGTGACTGGGACATAAAGCAGAGCATTTTCTTATACTCTGTACGCTGTGTTAGATGAGGTCACCTATTTCAGCAGGAGAAGCAAAGAACCCTGAATGCAGGTTCTGGCAGGTAAATAAGTAAGGATCAGACTTTTGACTATTTTGTATTGAAATTTATTTATCCTATATTTTCTCTCTCTCTCTCTCTCTCTCTCAAAGTGTTCTTCCCTCATAAAACTTTACTCTGTAAGAACCATCTTCCTTGGCCGAAGCACAGGAGTGGATGGCACTACATCTGAGCCCATTTATTTTTATTATATTAATTTTATCACTGTGGTATCCGGTCACCAATCACTGCCACTCCTAGCTAAGCCAGATGGAGATGAGAGGGCCCAGATTCTAGGAGCTGAGTGGCTTGTCCCTACATTCTTATTACATCACTGATCTGGGACATTCAACCATTTCCTCGCTTTAGATTTATTTAATCAATTTGTTTCTCCAAAGCTCTTTGGTTCACCTTTAAAACTAGTGAAACACCCGTGCTGCAGAAACCCATTGGAAGCCCACAAGGAATCTTTGAGTGCTACCCCGTGTCACGGAGTGTGGGGGAGTCAGGGCCCTGCACCCCCGGCTTCCTGCGATTCACAATGACTCTCAGCCAGCCAGTAAAACAGAAGGTTTATTGAGATGACAGGAACACAGTCCAAAACAGGTCTTGCCAGTACAGACAACAGGGCCCCCTTTAGTTATGCCCATCTGGGGGCCCCAGGGAGGCCACAGCCCCGCTGGGAAGCCCAAGCCCCGTTGGGGCACCCCTCTCCATTTCCAGTCAGCTCCAAAACTGAAACTCCTTTCAGGCGTTTCCTTTCTGCCCTTCCCCCCGGCTCCTCCCCCAGCCTTTGTCCTTTGTCCAGATTCCCGGTCAGAGGTGTTACCTGGCCTTCAACCCCCCTCCTGGGTTCTCATGTTACATGCTTAGATATCCTTCCTTCCCCAATGCAGGCAGTCCCAGCCAAGCTCCCCTGCAACCTTCCCCCTCAGTATTCAAAGAACACATCAAAACATTCCCACTTCGTCACACACCGTGAGTGTGTTTATGAACAATCTAGGCATCACAAGAGGCAAGACGGACGAGCTTGCCCCGGGCACTGCTGAGGAGGCAGGCACAGCTGCCCTGCCTCCCAGCTCAAGGGGGCTTAAGTCACCCCCAGGCACCTGCCTAAGCTCTGTGGAAACCATTAGATTACACTGCAGGCAGGGCCGGTGCAAGGATATTTTGCGCCCTAGGCGAAACCTCCACCTTGTGCCCCCGCCCCACCCCCCCGCCCGTCAGTTCATTGAGGGGCAAATCCCAACAAGCCTTTATAGACCCCAGGGGCCAGCCGTGCCCTGGGGCTGCTCCCCAGACCAGGTTCTCCCCACCCCGCCCCTGACCTCCCCTGGAGGGTGCACAACCCTCCCGTGAGCCCTCCCCTTCCCTTCCCACCCAACCCCGGCGGCCCCTGCCCTGAGTCCACTCATTGGCTTTGCCGGGCTTCGGCCGCTGCAGCAGCTCGGCAGGGAGAAGCCGCCTTCCGGAGGCACCGGAGAGCCAGAGCGTCGGCTTGCAGCAGCGGTGAGCCCCAGCCATGGAGGAGCAGCAGGGGGGCAGCAGCCCTGCAAAGGCGGCAGCGCTGCTAGCGGGGAGCAGCCGCACCCCTTGCTCCTCCTGCCCAGGCTGCGGCCAGGCATCCCCCCGGGGGATCCTGCAGTGGATGCATGCAGGCAGAGGACCCCGTGCGTCTCCCGGCTCCTCCCTCGCCGTGCTTAGGCTCTGTAGCTCCCAGGAGTGTGAGCTGCCGCCGTTGCTGCCCTCCCCAGAGCAGGCTCAGGGCCCCGCGCCCCGGAAGTGGCTCACATGCCCGGGAGCCGCAGACCCCGAGCACAGCGAGGGGTGAAGCTGGGGGGCGCACGGGGGCCTCTGCCTGCATGCATCTGCTGCAGCCTGCAGGAGCCCCCGGGGAGGGCGCCAGGCTGCAGCCTGCGCAGGAGGGGCAAGGGGCGCAGCTGCTCCCCGCTAGCAGTGCCGCCGCCTTTGCAGGGCTCCTGCCCCCCCGTGCCGCGCTGGCTCCTCCATGGCTGGGGCTCGCCGCCCCCGCAAGCTGACGCTCTGGCTCTCTGGTGTCTCCAGAAGGCAGCTTCTCCCTGCCGAGCTAGGGCACCACTTTTTGGCGCCCCTGGGGTCGTCCTTAGGATTTATGGGGCCCTATGCAGTATTATTAAACTGGTGCCCATATGCCCGATGGCAGCCTGAGCTTGCAGCCCGGCGGGGGCGGAGGGACAAAGCAGAAAGAATAACAAGATGCCTGGCCCGCCTCACGGTGGCGTAGAGTCACAGTTCCCCGCAGAGATCCCTGTACCCTCTCCCTCACGCAGAATGGACATGCAGAAGGTACCTAATTAAAAGCACTAAACTTGGGAATAAAAAATGTCAGTCACAGGTTTTTTTATATGCCCTGAAGTTTGTCAGACATTTATTTGCAAAAACTTTGTAGTAAGGGTGAGTAAGCTGTCTTGCTGAATACACCATTAAATATTATGGAATACATGATGCAGCTCTTCTCTGTTTTACATTTTCTTAATCAGTATTTCTAAGCAGATTTTATATTTTAAATGTACTCTTAAACCTTCATAAAGTAATCATTCCAGATTACTACATATTTAACTCACTGAAACAGACATTATTTTAAATTAATCAGTTACAGAGGTTTAGTGTGTTCATAACAATGTTCATTGCTTTTAGAAAAAGGGAACACTAATTTACTGTGTGTGATCTCCATAACAATACACATGTTTATGAAATGTCACCAACTTTAAAAAATATGTTTCCAAAGATTTTAGGCATAACAAAGGATTTTATATCTTACTAAGGTACTGATTTTGCTTAAAACTAGTTCATCAGATAGTCAGAAGTAAAGAAAGGGAAACTCTTTGTCCAGCTATCTGGAAGCAAAGGGCTGTTGTCCGTTTAAGGGCTCTCTTCAATGGGGGTGGGGGGAGAGGGGGTAAAGGGAGAAATGGATGAACAGAAAGGACTGGAAGACTTTGGAAGTAAGTTTTTTTTACTATAGTAATTAAAATGTGTATTTTAGATAAGGGAGGTCTTTTGAAGGATTTATTTAAAAAAACATATGTCTGAAGATCCAAGCATTTAAGGCTAAAGATGATTGTACATCTAAAAATCTATGCAAGGATTTTTTAGAGATGTGATTTTATAATCTTCACCAACAAAATATTTTTAAAGCAAATTTTAAACTAAGATCCTGTAGACTGACATGTCCTGAGTAAATATGAGGCAAATGCCTGTTAAGTGGCTTCATTACCCCTTGAATGGCTCTTTAACAGTTTCAGTGTTGTGCTAATAGGTCTGGCAGTCTGGAGGCTTTTTCTCTTTTAACTACTAGATCCCCTTCCCAGGAAGACTCGGAGCCTGCAGGAAGGGTCAGAACAGGGATAGGAAAACAAGAAGGGTGGACACTAAGACCCAGTGGGCGCCCCCAACCACTTGGCGCCCTAGGCGACCGCCTAGTTCGCCTAGTGGTTGCACCGGCCCTGACTGCAGGACTCCAATCGTGAGATGTTATGGTAAAAAACCACTGGGAAAGCCCTTCAAAACAAGTGCTCCCACCCCCACCACAATCCCATGACTCGGTAGGGTCCTGCGTTCTGACCGATTTAGCTTCAAGACAGTTTATCTTCATCCCTGTACAGCTTGGTAAGACGGCACTAAGCAGGATCGCTCCTGAAATCTGAGCATGGCAGCTCAGGGCCCTTTGGTAGCAATGGATGTACCAAAAGTTGCTGCAGCCAGCCACCACCAAGCATTTGCTGCCTGAAGTGTGTAAATGCCCAGAACTGCTCCCCAGTCGCAGCACAAACTGATGGGGTGGTCAGTAGGCTTGGTATCCTCATCCATGCTTGTGGTATGTAACTGGTTGGCTCTGTCCTCCCTGATCTCAGAGTGATCCAAAGCAGGGGCAGGTGTCGTTCATGCATTGATAGCGTTAGCGACATCTGTGAACACAAGACGGCTGGGTCTCTGGACAGTTCCCTGGCTCGTCAGGAGGACCTGCAAAAATGAAGCAGTGAGAGATGAGACAAGGCAAGGCTCTGCAGGGATATATGCAAACCTACATGTCTGTCTGTAGCAGGGTGGTCACCAGGGCCGGTGCGACCACTAGGCGAAGTGGTCTTAGTGTCCACCCTTCTGGTTTTCCTATCCCTGTTCTGACCCTTCCTGCAGGCTCCGAGTCTTCCTGGGAAGGGGATCTAGTAGTTAAAAGAGAAAAAGCCTCTTGTTATTCTTTCTGCTTTGTCCCTCCGCCCCCGCCGGGCTGCAATCTCAGGCTGCCATCGGGCATATGGGCACCAGTTTAATAATACTGCATAGGGCCCCATAAATCCTAAGGACGACCCCAGGGGCGCCAAAAAGCGGTGCCCTGGCTCGGCAGGGAGAAGCTGCCTTCTGGAGACACTGGAGAGCCAGAGTGTCGGCTTGCAGGGGTGGTGAGCCCCAGCCATGGAGGAGCCGGCGCGGCACAGGGGGGCAGGAGCCCTGCAAAGGCGGCGGCACTGCTAGCGGGGAGCAGCTGGGTCCCTTGCCCCTCCTGCCCAGGCTGCAGCCTGGCGCCCTCCCCGGGGGCTCCTGCAGGCTACAGCAGATGCATGCAGGCAGAGGCCCCCGGGCGCCCCCCAGCTTCACCCCTCGCTGTGCTCGGGGTCTGCGGCTCCCGGGCATGTGAGCCTGCTCTGGGAGGGGCAGCAACGGCGGCACCTCACACTCCCGGGAGCCGCAGAGCCTGAGCACGGCGAGGGAGGAGCCGGGAGACGCACGGGGTCCTCTGCCTGCATGCATCCACTGCAGGAGCCCCCGGGGGGATGCCTGGCCGCAGCCTGGGCAGGAGGGGCAAGGGGTGCGGCTGCTCCCCGCTAGCGGCGCTGCCGCCTTTGCAGGGCTGCTGCCCCCCTGCGCCGCGCGGGCTCCTCCATGGCTGGGGCTCACCGCTGCCGCGAGCCGACGCTCTGGCTCTCCGGTGCCTCCGGAAGGCGGCTTCTCCCTGCCGAGCTGCTGCAGCGGCCCAAGCCTGGCAAAGCCAATGAGTGGACTCGGGGCAGGGGCCGCCGGGGTGGGGTGGGAAGGGAAGGGGAGGGCTCATGGGAGGGTTGTGCACCCTCCAGGGGAGTTCAGGGGCGGGGAGGGGAGAACCTGGTCTGGGGAGCAGCCCCAGGACACGGCTGGCCCTTGGGGTCTATAAGGCTTGTTGGGATTTGCCCCTCAATGAACTGATGGGCGGCGGCGGGGGAGGGGGGCACAAGGTGGAAGTTTTGCCTAGGGCGCAAAATATCATTGCACTGGCCCTGCACTCCTGTCTTGCTACTTTAGACATTCCAGTCCGCTTCAGCACAGACAGAGATTGGGCCACACCCATCTGCAGTTCACTGAAACTGAGATGCACTCAGCTCAGGGGCTTCTTAGTTAACAGAGACTTTCCCAGCACCCAGTGTTCAGTCTTTCTGGGCAATTTGCAACTTGTGTAGTTTTAGCTACTTTTGATCTTTATTCTTACTTATTTTGCTTCCTTTTCTGTCCCTATTTCCCTTTCCCAAAATAAGCAAACAGAAAATAACAAACCAGTAACCACTTTGTCTGTTCTCCAGACACCACACTTAAAACTCACTTAAAATCACTCAAAGCAATCAGCTGTGCACAGATCCTGCTCAACTATGCCACTGTGACGGGTTGGATCACAGAATCCCCCTTGGGAGCTGCCAACTGATGTGCAAAGGCTACCTCTGTTCCAGTTTTCCCTGCCAGCTCAGTGGCTTCAGCACCCTGTCTTGCTGAAGCCAGACACACCCGTCTGCTCCAACACAGACCCGGGGTCTGAATTACCTGCCCCAAAGCTGCAGGTTTACCTGAAAACAGCTCACAGAAGTCTGCTTGTCTTTAGCACTCAGATGCCCAACTCCCAATGGGGTCTAAGCCCAAATAAATCCGTTTTACCCTGTATAAAGCTTATGCAGGGTAAACTCATAAATTGTTCGCCCTCTATAACACTGATAGAGAGATATGCACAGTTGTTTGTTCCCCCAGGTATTAATACATACTCTGAGTTTAATTAATAAGTAGAAAGTGATTTTATTAAATACAGACAGTAGGATTTAAGTGATTCCNCACTTGCCAGCACACACATATACAGGAAGACTCACAGGTAAATACAGCCATCTGCAGACAATGGTCCTGGTTAATGGGAGTCATCAAGATTCCAAACCACCATTAATGGCCCACACTTTGCATAATTACAATAGGCCCTCAGAGTTATATTTTATATTTCTAGTTTTAGATACAAGAGTGGTACATTTATACAAATAGGATGATCACACTCAGTAGATTATAAGCTTTGTAATGATACCTTACAAGAGACCTTTTGCATGAAGCATATTCTAGTTACATTATTTTCACTTATTATCATGTTTTGATGAAACTATTCCAGTTACGTTATATTCACTTATTATCATGTTTTTATAAAACCATATAGACTGCACAACGTCACATTCTCTTCTGTATTTTATTATATAATTTATTTTTATTTTGATGACTTTTTACACTCAAAAAAACAGCACACGAGCAATGTCTATTGCACCACAAAATTTGAATGCGACAACATTTTGCTGCTAATGCAATACAAGAGTGTTTTTTTGTAAAGCCTGACAATGCACCTCATTTTTCTGATGCTGAGAGCAGTGCAAGATGCTGCTCTGACCATGGAACCAGGAATTCCTGAGTTCTAATTCTAGATCTAGCCCTTACTCCCTCTAATGGTGAGTAGAAGCTTTATACAAGTAGAGAGCAGGGAAGGGGTTAATTCGGGTCAGAGGGAGCTTGGCAGTGGGTCAGGTGGGGTCCATTAATAAAAAGACTGGGTTTTCATAGACCACCCTCTTTGAGACAGCAGAGAATGAAGCTCTAGAGTGGGCTTTACCCACCCCCAGGTACTTTCATATGTGGACGTCTGTGTACCCTGACTTTCTCCAGTATGCCTAGAGCACAAAACTGCCCTTCCTGCCGGACAAGCTGGGAACAACTGGGAGACTGAGGTAGCAACTGTACCCAGCAGAAAGAGGTAAGGCCCTCCTACACAATCCCACTGTGATGCTAGTCCTGTCACTTGACTTCTCTGTCCCTAAGGGCCCACCTTGTAAAATGAGTATAATGTAACTATCCAATTTAAAAGCATGTGATGTGTGTAAATTCACCTGTACTGGGAATATTCTTTGAGATGGAGAAGCTAAGTATTTTGTTCTTGCTATAGGAAAAGTAAGAACGTCCTTAAGAAACAAAGAACACTATTAGACTTAATGAGAAGTGCTACAATCTTAGAGGCCATGGGGCTGTGAGAAAACAGTAGTAAAGATCAAAGGGAAACACTGTCAGAAACACTGAATCCTGCAGGAGAAGCACAGGCAGCCTCATTCCCTTCCCCCTGCCCCT
>QXTE01000264.1:1325485-1340625 GCA_003942145.1 Platysternon megacephalum
AAACAGCTGTTTGGCGGCGCTTAGGACTTTCTGGGAGGGAGGGGCAGGAGCGGGGAAGCACTATAGAGAAAGCGCTATAGAGAAAGGAAATTAATGTCTGAATTAAGTCAGGGGGAAAAAACCTATCTATTTTGTTAGCCTGTTTGTTTTTTATTGTTATAAAGGCCCTGGACTATTTACATATGTTCTTTCCTTTTAGGCAGCCTTGTACTATAAAGTTTCATTTGTAGCCATGATGAATTCAAGGAAGGTAGTTGAATCCATACTGTTTTACCACTAAAAGTATTTGAAACACTTGCCATTTGAAAGGAATACTGCCAAGGTTTTCAAACCCCAAATTTAACTTGTTTTAAAGTATAATTTCATGAAATTGTCTAATTTTAAGCATATATATTGAGAATTATCGTTGTGGTGATGTTTTATTACCTTATCCTCAGTTGGCTGGACAACAGTAGTTAACACAAGCACTGTTTCTAGAGCTGTGGTGACATCAATAATGTTTGGAAAGAACAAGAGAGTGCTGTTTTAGTATGATAGGGAACTCTATGATGTATTAAACAGCAGCAGTCATGTTTGTTTCATCTCCACTTGAAAAACAGAAAAGGAGATGAAATCTTGCTGAAATCTTGCATTTTAAGAAGACATTAAAAATTGAAAGTTTTAAAAATGAGACAAACATCTGTGTCCTTTCAGTGTAAATGCAGAACTGAAGTAGAAGGCATCATAACACACACACACACACACATACCTGTTGTGTTTTAATATGAATGCAGATGTGTACGTTGATTGTTCGTTATCCACATAGCACGGATAAATGTCCAGTGTTGCACTGCTTCCACTGACTCACTTTGCTAAAGCTGTGCACAAATTAGAACAGAGTCCAGTTGCACTGCACTTGCTAGGGAAAACTTTGAAAGTGGTGTAAATGGAATGCTGTAATGGAATAACCACTGAGTGTATGACCTGTCTGACCAGCCACTTCCTTAGGGGCTTACGCGCCATAATTTCCTGCTTTTACTTGAGCCTTTGCTTGGCATCATGTTAATTGTAAACATTTCTTTTTCTTTCAGTCTGTATGACCAATTGTCCTACACTGATTGTCATGGTGGGCCTCCCAGCCAGAGGGAAAACGTACATCTCCAAGAAACTGACACGCTACTTAAACTGGATTGGAGTGCCTACAAAAGGTTTTGTTCTGCTTTCATTTACATCACAAGGTTTCTTTTGGGACTGTTAGCTTTTTTTATATATTTCCCTGTTGTTTCTTCTTACCCTCTTGTCAATGTACTTCATTCGGTGTATACTTACTTTCTTTATTCCATTTAAATTTCATTCTGTATATCAGCTGTTTTGTCTGCTCAGTTTTTCCCTTTTTCTAGACAGATTCCTGAATGAACTCTCTGCATTTATCTTCCATATACTGACTCCTACAGTTGACTAACTTGTTTTGGTATCTGAGAAGAGATTTTGTTTACTGGAGGGGTCCGAGTTAGCACTCCTGGAATCAGTTCCTAACTTTACCATTGCCTTCCTATGTGACCTTTGAGGAAATCTCTTAATTTCTTGGTGCTACTCTTTATCTTTATTACATAAAATGGATGTAATAGTATCTATCTCATTGTTGCTCACTGGGTAATGTTGGTAAAGCACTTAGAGAGCCCCAATTAAAGGCACTAAGTAAAAATAAAGTAATAGTTTATTTGTGGAGTGGGCAGGGACTCTGAAACTTTAGAGATGACTAAACATCTAAAGTTTGGAAGACTTAACCAACCCATTACTAAGTGTGAAGACTCAGTATGTTACTACCGTAATGGGGGCCATATAAATACTATAGATATCTACCTGTAATGCAGTTAAACAATATAGCTAATGTGTGTGGCGAAAAAAAAAAAAAAAAAAAAAATCATGGACCACCCCAAATGCATATCGGGAATCGGTATAGATGGTGACTGAGCGGTTTTCTGCTAACGTACAGGCCCGGGCCAAGGCGACCAGCTCAGCCACTTGGGCTGAGCCAGCGCCTGGGAGAGAGTGGGCCTCAATCACCTCATGGGGAGAGCAAACCGCATATCCTACCGCCAAAGTTCCCATAGAGCTTCGAATACAGGACCCATCTACGAAGTAAATGAGATCTGGATTTATGAGGGGAACATCCTTTAGGTCTTGTCGAGGGGAGCACACATACTCGACGGACTGTTGGCAATCGTGGGGTTCCCCATCCTCCTTGGTGGGCAACAGGGAGGCTGGGTTAAGGGGAGGGCATCGGATAAGGGTAAGATTGGGGGAATTTAAAAGGAGGAGTTCATATTTAGTTAAACGGGAATTTGAGAGGTGCTGGGTAGCACTCCGGAGAAGGAGTGCAGTGACAGCATGAGGAACCGCCAAGATTAGAGGGGAATTTAAAACAAGAGAAGCAGAAGTTTCCACTAGGGCAGCTGCAGCGGCAACCGCCCGGAGACAAGGGGGCAACCCTGCAGCCACGGGGTCTAAGGGGGTACTATAAAAAGCCACTGGTCGCCTGCAATTACCATGGTACTGGGTCAGTACCCCTTGGGCCATTCCCTCCTTTTCATGACAGAAAAGGGTGAAGGGTTTGTCATAATCAGGGAGGCCTAATGCAGGGGCACAGGCAAGTACTTCCTTTACTTTGGCAAAGGCTACTTCCGCCTCGGTGGACAGGGTAAAGGGTTCGGCCACTGCATCTCTGGTGTATTCATGCAAGGGCCTGACCAATGCAGCATACCCAGCTATCCACTGCCGGCAGTAGCCAGCCATTCCCAAGAACCCTCAGAGCTGTCTTTTAGTGGTGGGTTTAGGCACCTGGAGGATTGCCTGCACACGTGAGGCCGACAACCCTCGTTCTCCCGCGGAGAGTTCGTGTCCCAGGTACTGTACTTTTGGGAGGCACAGTTGTAGTTTAGATTTAGATGCCTTATGGCCCTTTAAGGCCAAGGCATGTAGGAGAGCTAAAGAATCAACTTTGGAATCTTCTAAGGAGGGGGAGGCAACCAGCAGGTCATCCACATACTGAACCAGGGCGGACCCCCGGGGCAACACCACGTCTTCCAGATCCTTTTTCAGGGCCTGAGAAAAGAGGGTTGGCGATTCGGTGTAGCCCTGAGGCAGCCGAGTCCAAGTATACTGGAGTCCCTGAAAAGTGAAAGCAAATAGGTACTGGCTATCCGGGTGGACCGGGATAGAGAAAAAGGCAGAACAGAGATCCACCACAGTAAAATAAGTTGCAGATGGGGGTATACATGAGAGGATAGTGACAGGGTTGGGAACTACGGGGAAAGCTGGAAGGACAGCAGCATTAATGGCTCTTAGATCTTGTACGAACCGCCACTTTCCGGTTCCTGGCTTTTTTACCGGTAAGATGGGAGAATTACATTGGCTAACTGTGGGGATGATGATTCCTTGCTCAATTAAAGAGGTTAGAACAGGCCGAATTCCTTCCTCGGCTGCCCGAGAAAGGGGGTACTGCTTTACCCTTGGGAGGGGCTTGGCAGGGTTTAGCTGTATTTTTACTGGCTGGGCTGAGGCAATATGCCCCACTTGATTTGCATGTTCCACCCACAAAGAAGGAGGAACCTGGGCCATAATTTCCTGGGCTATTGCTGAGGGGAGGGGTGGGGCTTCTTCTTCTTGAGTGTTAGTTTGTAAAACCCCCAGTACCTCATCTTGGGAGGGGCTGGGGACCTGCAAATAAACCCCATTTGGAGTACAGAAGATGGAACAGTTTAGTTTGCACAATAGGTCCCTTCCCAACAGATTAACCGGGGAGGAGGGGCTTAGGAGGAAAGCGTGGTCACTGGAGAGGGGACCCAAGGTGACCGAGACAGGGGAAGTAACTGGGTGAGGGATAGGGACATTGCTGACCCCCACTGCCCTTACAGTTTCCCCGGACAAAGGCAGGGAGGGGAATTCCTCACTCCGGAGGGTGGAGCGGGTAGCTCCAGTGTCAACTAAGCATTTTACCGGGTTCCCATATATTTGACAGGACAAATACGGGCCAGATTGATCCAAGGGAAGGAAAGGGGCGAGGAGGTTACTCGGGGTCTCCTGGCTGTCCTATTGGATAGGGGCAAAAGGGTTATGAGGAGAGGGGGAATAATCGGCGTGCAGCCCCCTTTGACCTAGTGGATTTTGGCCAGGCGGGGGCTGTCGGGAAAATCTTTGAAGGAGTTCGGGGCACTCCCTCTTCCAATGTCCGAATTTTTTACAATAGTGGCAAGGCAATTGTGACCAGTCCGGGTTTTGTGGGTTGGGGGCTGGGAACCCGACTGGTTGTTGTGCCTGTGGGCAGGGAAGCAGAGAAGGTGGATTCTGGTAAGGCGGGGGCTGGTAAGGGGCCTTTTGGTTCCGCGAGTATCCAGCAGGCCTACCTTTTCTGTCCCCTTTCTTTCCCAATTCCGTAATTTGGAGGGCAATGAGATATTCATCCGTATCCTCCTTTTTCCTGTCTAGCAAACGGTGATAGTGCTGGGCTGCTGCTAGGACCTCATTGAGACCCTTTCCCTCCCATCCCACTACTCCCAATTTCAGTTGCTCTCCCACCTTAGGGCGCAGACCTTGCACGAATGCTGCCACTATGGCCTGTGCAGCTTCTGCCTCAGCATTGTTAATGCCAGAATGTTTGGCAAAAACCTGTTTGAGACGTTCCAAATAGTCAGCAGGGTTTTCCCCCTTCCCTTGCTTACAGTTATTAATTTTTGTCCAGTCCGCCTTTTGGGGACAGACCGTCAGGATTCCTTCAATTAATTTGGTACCAGCTTCGTTTAACTGCAGGCGCGGGGGTTCATTCCCGTCCCAATCGGCTGCCGCCCAAAGCCGTCTTAACGTTTCCTGGGGCATGACACTTCTTAACAATTGTTCTAGATCTTTCATGGTAGGGTTATAACAATTTATAACAACCTCCAATTCCTCCTTAAACTTTACGGGGTCTTCTCGGATCTTTGGGAACTTTAGGGCCAATGCACAAAGATCCGCCGGAGTCCATGGGGCGTGCACCACTACCAGTCCCTCCGCTCCGGGTAGCTCTCGGAGGGGGTAAGACGGGGCCTCATCTTGATTCCCATCTCCCCCCCCCATCTTGGACTTCCCGGAGTAATTCTAATTGTCTCCTGGTCCTACTCGCTATCCCCGGTGAGACAGGGGTTTTTGGAGTAGCAGGGGGTTTAGGGGCCCTGAGGGGGATAGGGAGCCCAAATAGTTGTTTTAAGGCACCCATATTTTTAAATAACTTTTGTAGGGCCAGATCAGGACCATCTGGGGATATTTCAGGGCTAGTTGGAGAGATTTGAATCATTGTAGGGGTTTGGGACCCAGTGCTCCCTGACGCGTTCTCCGATTCGGTGGTAGACCCCGTGGGGGACCTAGTTTCTCTTACTGGGAGTTCCCTTTGTTCCTGCCCGGTGGGCTGTTGCTGTTGCTGGCCCCCTTCCCCCTGTTGCCCCTCAGGTGCCCTCTGCCCGGTTGGTATTATCCTCCGGTCCAGGAAAAACTCTATGAGGTCCTCCTGAGGTGGAGCATAAGGGGGGGCCATAGGGAACCCTGGAGGGGGCGGGGGAGGAACAGGGAGAGGGACAAGTGGGCAGGAAGGGAATAGGGCACTGGGGGGTGCCGTTACTGGGGCAGACTGGGCTTCGTGGAGTTTTTCCCTAGTCTCCTTTAGCTGTTGCAGAACCTTGTCCTGCGAATTTTTTAAACCTCTAGTTATTGACTCTCTGCGTCTCTTTTCAGTTTCCCCATACCAGTTGAAGAACGCCTCCCACTGGTCCTGCTGCACTTTGTAGACCAACAGAGCTCCTCTTAGGTGTAGGATTTTACTGATGTTAAAAGTTCCGTCCAGGGGAAACCGCATGCTAGGATTATCTCTAGTATACCAATTCCATTTTTCTATGAACTTACAGGATGGTGGACCGTAACTGGCATACATATAGGCAGCTGGAGTGCCTTTCTCAGGGGTGGGAGCCTGTTTTGATTCCCCTGCCCCCATTATACACAATTAAGCTGGGTGGCCAACCACACAGCTAACCACCCAAGAAAGCTTCCAATTATTACAATTCCCAATACCACCTTAAAAACAACAAACACAACGAACAAGAAATCACTCATGGCGTGCCCTTCACACATACCCAAAGGGAGATCAGACAACAGCAATCACACCACTAGGTAGGTGAACGGTAGTCGCCGCACGACCCCCTTCTGGCGAAGAGCACCAGCCCGTCTTCGAGAGTACAGAATAGGAAAAACCACTCAGGACTACTGAGTGCTTACTCAAATCGCCTCCGGTACGTCGGGCGGGTTCCGGGTCTTCCCCCTCCCTCCGGGCAGGGGAAGGAAACCTAAAGTGCCAGGCTTCTAGCCGGACAAAACAGCCGGGCGCCTGACCTCGACCCTGACCACAGCTAGGCAGAAAGAGTCCAGGACCAGGACAAACCCTACTGGGGGAAAGGTAAAACTCGGTCACGTGTCACTCACCAGGGGGTTCAAACATACCAGAAACTTCAGGGAAGGTTGGGTCCCCGTACAACCCTCCCTCAGCAGCCTGCCTCTTTAAGCACGGGATAGAAATCCAACTGTCGGGGAGTACGTAGCTGGGGCCCCTGGGTCCAAGGGAACTCAAGGTTCCCGGGGGAGGGAAACAAGGGAAGGAACACACACTGCAACCCACACTCACACTCTCGTTAGCACGCCCCCCTAAATCCACTCCCCACACCAGGGAGCCTCGGCCCTTTCCCGAGCCGCCTCTGGGGCTTTACACTACTCCGTGGAACCCAGCCCCAACGCTGGTATTCCTACCTCCCGGGTCGAGGAATATTTCTTCCCTCAACGGAGCAAGACCACCCCAACACCCGGCTGGGGCCTCAGCGCACAAAGCTGAGCCTATCTTGGCGGGGCCTGGGGTCACTTTCAATTTGTCCAACTACCTTTACCAAGCCAAACTTTTACCAAGGGTTCAACCAATGGACCAGTAGTGACCCCAACCCCCCGGGGGAACCCACCCCGGGTACCTAAAACACTTAACACTTTACTGACAGACAAACACTGACCACAGAACAGCCAAATAGAACAAGACAACAATACATCCAAGAAGTTGGATAGACATACTCACATAGAAGATGAACAAACCTCAGGCAGGAGAACTGCAGCAAACAATGTGCCGCTATAAGTTCAGATCACAGCGTGTCCTCAGTCGAACCCGGAGCCTACGGGCAGCTCCCCACCGAAACCCAATTAGAGACAATGGTCTCTTACCTGGCGCCTGGGGTCGGTGTGGAAGTGGTCCACGGTCCTCCTGTCCGGCGGGGCAGCGAGTGATCCCGGACGAGCCCCCAAAACTGTGGCGAATGGCCAGGCCTAGGCAGCCATTTGTGCTGTTAGAAACAAACACTCCTAGGCAGAAAATTTGAATTATAGTCTCAAGCCTGAGGCCCGTTTATTGAGCTCACACAAACACACCAACGCGTTGGGGCAGCTGGTCGAAACCAGTAGCCCCGATCAACAGGTCCCGTACAAATTTATAGGCTTAAACCGCAACCGCACATACGTCATTGCCAAGCATTAGAGTAGGGGGTGCTTTCCGGAATTGTAAACAGCTTTACCGCAATTAAAAACAACTATACCACATTAGGGGAGTGGGACTTTCCTGAATTGTAAACAAGTCCCCTTGAGACACGTCAGGCAGTGTCCGGTGACCGGTGTTTTCCAATGGAAAATTGCAACATGTCCGGGACACGTAGGCTTATTACTGAGGCCTAGATCCAAATAAGGCTTTGGCCTACCGTGACCACTGGTTAAGCAAGCAAGGGTGTCACACAGGGGTAAATAACAGCTATTGCTTATGCCAAGGCAAGAACATGAACACATATTCCGGTTACACAAGATGAAGGGTACATTTCATTATGGGTTACAGCTTGAATAGCAGTTTAATGTTAATATATTTCTGTTAACTTATAAGCATTAGTAGGGTATCGGGGGACGGGAGTTACATAGTGGAGCGAGGGAGGGATGTTATGCCTACCCCTTGACATGACCACTAGGTCTATTGCTATTCTAATTGTTACAGGTTATTAAAAGATGTTTATTAATCGTATATTAGTATACAGCATTGATTATAGATAGACTATATGGCTTGATGCCGTAAAGCAGAAGCTGATCACAAAAGCAGAAGTTATGCAGGCCGTTATGCTGGAGTGCTGCCAAGAACATTCTTGCAAATGTTCCAGTTCCCCTTTCTTTCGGTTCCCCTCCTCCCCCCTGCCCGGGCAGTGTGGTTCAGGCTTGAGTTTGAGTGAACACCAAGCAGGCCTTGCTTGACAGAGGCTGGTGAAGAGGAGTAGGGAGGGCGAACTAGTTCAGAGCCAGGTCAAGGTTTGTGGGGGATAGATAGAAAGGGGGGGGGTATTTTCTCCACATGTGAAAGGTCAAACTTCTGACTGCATATATTGAGATCAGACACTCATTTCTTAACTGCTTTTGAAGGGAAAAAAATGACATATGGAAAATGTGTTCTGGGCTGTATTTAGACTGCCATTTGACTTTGTCAAACCCTTCCTATTAAGTTTAGGATTGGACTTTTAAAATAATTATTTATAATTTTATAAATCTCTAACATTATTTGCATTGGGTAGATGATTATGGAAATGGCATGTAGCTTATTGGTAGGTGATAGATGCTCAGTGTTCTTGTGGAACAGTGGGGTGTATATATAATATTTCCAAAATATTGTTGTCAGTTCTGACACCAGTGTCCTCTCTGACGAGTGGTAGCAAAAATCCAGGGCCTTGCAGTTTGGTTTCCAGTGGAGGAGAAATCACTGATTCAGATTCAGGATACCTTTTAAAGTGTAACCTGCTTTTTTTATACACATGCAGCAGTCATGAAATGAGACAGTCATGCAGGCCATTGCCTTCTTACAGGAAACTCAGGCCAACACTGCTGTCTAGTTCTCAGGGAGGAGCTCTATGTCAAGAAATGTTCCTAATCAGAGCCCAGGCAGAGAGCAAACTCTCCTGCTGCTCACACAGTTTCCTCTCTCCCTCTCTCTCTGCTCCCCCCGCCCCTTCCGAAGCTGCTTCTAACCAAAATTAACATCCCCACAGAGTCAAAACTTGCATGCACATTAAGAAAAATAACTTAGAAGGCTGTGCCACCTGTTGACATCTCCTATTCAGATGATGGGGCAAATTTAACCATTACATTGACTTTTTAAAACAAAACTTTTTAAAAAAATAAGGTATCGAAGTGTAATATCCTTTTAAATTCAGCAAGCTATTATAGTAGCCAGGATTCCTCTGCTGCCTTATCGTGCTTATCGGGGATGGTTATCGAGCTCAAAGAGATAAATGCTGCACACTCAACTTTGCGAAGCAAAAATCCTATGTTGGACAATACGTAAGACACTGTCCATGTCCAAGATTGGGGGAGTAGATTGTGGGTCTCATCCACAGGTGCTGGCTTCCAGTTGTCCTGGGGGGTGCTCAACCCCTGCTCAGCCCCAGGCCCTGCCCCCACTCCACTCCTTCCGTAAATCCCTGCCCCGCCTCTTCCTGCTCCATCCCCGCTATACCCCTTCCCCCAATGCTGCACCCCCATCCCGCCTCTTCCCACCCTGCCTCTTCCTGTCCCCTCCCCCAAGTGTGCCTGGTCCCCGCTCCTCCCTCTCCCTACCAGCGCCTCTTGCACGCCACGGAACAGCTGTTCCATGGTGTGCAGGAGGCACTGGAAGGGAGAGGGAGGAGTTGATTGGCAGGGCTGCTGGCAGGCAGGAGGTGCTGGGGGAGAAGGGGGAGGTTGGCTTATCAGGCCTGGTCTACACTACGATGTTAGTTCGAATTTAGCAGCTTTATACCGAATTAACCTTGTACCCGTCCACACAACGAGGCCATTTATTTCGACTTAAAGGGCTCTTAAAATCGGTTTCTGTACTCCTCTCCGACGAGGGGAGTAGCGCTGAATTCGACATTGCCGGTTCGAATTAGGGTTAGTGTGGACGGAATTCGAAGGTATTGGCCTCCGGGAGGTATCCCACAGTGCACCATTGTGACCGCTCTGGACAGCAATCGAAACTCGGATGCTCTGGGCAGTTGGACAGGAAAAGCCCCGCGAACTTTTGAATTTCATTTCCTGTCTGCCCAGCCTGGTGAGCACAGGTGACCACACAGAGCTGAACAGCACAGGTAGCCATGCAGGCCGAGAACCGCAAACGAGCACCAGCATGGACCACACGCGAGATACTGGATCTGATCGCTATATGGGGAGAGGATTCAGTGCTCGCAGAACTGCGTTCCAAGAGACGGAATGCAAAGATCTTTGACAAGATCTCGAAGGGGATGATGGAGAGAGGCCACAATCGGGACTCCATTCAGTGCCGTATAAAGGTGAAGGAGCTCCGACAGGCCTATCAGAAGACGAAGGAGGCCAACGGACGGTCCGGGGCAGAGCCGCAGACATGCCGCTTTTACGATGAGCTGCATGCAATTCTCGGAGGGGCCGCCACCACTACCCCACCCCTGAGCGTGGACTCCGAGGAGGGGTTAATGTCTTCGTTGCATGACGAATCTGCGGACGGGGAAGAGGAGGAGGAGGAGGACGACGAACTTGTGGAGAGCACACAGCGCTCCATTCTCCCCGACAGCCAGGAGCTCTTTCTGACCCTGACAGAGGTGCCCTCCGAACCCTCCCAAGGCGGCATCGCAGACCCCCTGGAAGGGACCTCTGGTGAGTGAACCTTTTCAAATATCTCAAACATGGTTTAAAACAAGTATTTGTTTAATGATTAATTTGCCCTGGGGACTTGGGATGCATTCGCGGCCAGTACAGCTACTGGAAAAGTCTGTTAACGTGTCTGGGGATGGAGTTGAAATCCTCCAGGGACATCTCCATGAAACTCTCCTGGAGGTACTCCAAAAGCTTTTCCAGAAGGTTTCTGGGCAGGGCAGCCTTATTCCGTCCTCCATGGTAGGACACTTGACCGCGCCATGCTAGCAGCAAGTAATCCGGTATCATTGCTTGACAAAGCTTGGCAGCGTATGGTCCCGGTGTTTGCTGGCATTCAAGCAACATCCGCTCTTTATCTTGCTGTGTTATCCTCAGGAGAGTGATATCGTTCAGGGTAACCTGTTTGAGATATGGGAATGTAATTAGGGGGACAGAGGTGGCCCCGTTCCTACTGGGCTGTTTGCCTGTAGCTGAAAAGAAATCTTTCCCTGCAGTTAGCCAAGCGGGCGGGGGGGAGGGGGTGGATAATGTCGCTGAGTTTTTCGCGTTTGGCTAGCAGGGGTCTTCCCTGATACCAGCCACGTGGTGGGGGGAGGGGTAACGCGATCATCCAACAGAAGTGGATGGGGGGGCTAGTTTGCGATCTGCATGGATCTTCCATGGTACCAGCCACGTGGTGGGGGGAGGGGGTCATCCCACAGAATTGAATGGGTGGGTGGGGGCAAGTTATTATGTTATCTGATGCTGCACGGTAACAGGAAAACCGCAGCACGTAAAGGGCTTTGCTTGCTATGGGAAAGGAGGGCTCTGATTTAATGCAGAAGCAGCAGGACAGTGGCTTACCATGGCTGCATACAAGCCGAATTCTGTTGCCCGGCCCTGCGTCTGCTGTGATCTCTAACACCAAAGCCGCGGGCACTCAATATAAGATGCAAAAAGCGACCTTGTACATTGCTATGTAATGTGAAAAGTGTTCACCGTGAAAGAGTATAAGCATTGTTCTATAAAATGTATCTTTTTACATACTTCTCTCCTTTTTTTCCCTCCTACTGCAGCTGCAAATTCTTCCATCCTCCCGCCCCCAGCACGAAGGCTCTCCCAGATAAGGAGGCGAAAGAGGCGCACCCGAGACGATATGTTCTCGGAAATAATGCAGTCGACCCGGGATGAGAGAGCTAATTTTAACGATTGGAAGGAGACTGTATTGAAATTCCGTCAAGAGGCCAGTGACCGTGAGGAGAAGAGGGACCAGCGGGAGGACATGAGGGACCAACGGGAGGAGAAAAGGGATGAACGTGAGGAGAGAAGGGACGAACGCGAGGAGAGGAGGGACGCCCGAGAGGAGAAGTGGCGGGATGCAACGCTGGGGCTGCTGCGTGATCAGACAGACATGCTCCGGCGTCTGGTGGAGCTCCAGGAACGGCAGCTGCCGGATTACCGGGTGCCGCTGCAGCCCCTCTATAACCGCCCTCCCCCCTCCCCAAGTCCCGTAGCCTCCTCACCCCGACGTGTAAGAACGCGGGGGGGGAAGCTCCGTGCAACCTGCCAGTCCACCCCATTAGAGAGCCCGAGCAAAAGGCTCTCATTATTTTGAATGTTGTTCCTGCCCTGTTCCTTCACTCCTACCCTCCTCCCAAACCCCACCCGGACTACCTGGTTATTTCTCTCCCTATGTTCATTACCCCCCGTTAATAAAAAGTTCTTGATTTGTAATTTGAAAACGACACTGACTTTATTTTTTTTTAAATAAAACTGGGATCGAAGGGGGAAGGGGGAAGGGTGGGTTGCTTACAGGGAATGAGTGAATCAAGTGGGCGGGTTTTCAACAGGGACAAACAAACATAACTTTCACACAGGAGCCTGGGCAGCACTGAAACTTGTTTTCAGAGCTTCTCTGATGCGCACCGCTTCCTGGTGTGCTCTTCTAATCGCCCTGGTGTCTGGCTGCGCGTAATCAGCGGCCAGGCGGTTTGCCTCAGCCTCCCACCCCGCCATAAAGGTCTCCCCCTTGCTCTCACAGAGATTGTGGAGCACACAGCAAGCTGCAATAGCAATGGGGATGTTGGTTTGGCTGAGGTCCGAGCGAGTCAGTAACGAGCGCCAGCGACCTTTTAAACGTCCAAAGGCACACTCTACCACCATCCTGCACTTGCTCAGCCTGTAGTTGAACCGCTCCTGAGTACTGTCCAGGCTGCCTGTGTATGGCTTCATGAGCCACGGCATTAAGGGGTAGGCTGGGTCCCCAAGGATAACGATGGGCATCTCAACATCCCCAATGGTAATTTTCCGGTCTGGAAAGTAAATCCCTTGTTGCAGCCGTTTAAACAGACTAGTGTTCCTGAAGACGCGGGCGTCATGAACCCTTCCCGGCCATCCCACGTTGATGTTGGTGAAACGTCCCTTGTGATCCACCATTGCTTGCAGCACCATAGAAAAGTACCCCTTGCGGTTTATGTACTGGCTGCCCTGGTGCTCCGGTGCCAAGATCGGGATATGGGTTCCATCTATCGCCCCACCACAGTTAGGGAATCCCATTGCAGCAAAGCCATCCACAATGAGCTGCACATCTCCCAGCGTCACTACCTTTTTTAGCAGCAGCTCAACGATTGCTTTGGCTACTTGCATGACAGCAGCCCCCACGGTAGATTTTCCCACTCCGAACTGATTACCGACTGACCGGTAGCTGTCCGGTGTTGCAAGCTTCCACAGGGCTATCGCCACTCGCTTCTCAACTGTGAGGGCTGCTCTCATCTTGGTGTTCTGGCGCGTCAGGGCAGGGGAAAGCAAGTCACAAAGTTCCAGGAAAGTGCCCTTACGCATGCGAAAGTTTCGCAGCCACTGGGAATCGTCCCACACCTGCAGCACTATGCGGTCCCACCAGTCAGTGCTTGTTTCCCGGGCCCAGAATCGGCGTTCCACAGCAAGAAGCTGCCCCATTGCCAACATGATCTCCAAAGCGCCGGGGCCCGTGGCGCGAGACAATTCTGTGTCCATGTCCATGTCCGCATCACTCTCGTCGCCGCGCTGCCGTAGCCGCCTCCTCCTCGCCTGGCTTTTCTGGTCCTGGTTGAGCATAAACTGCACTATAATGCGCGTGGTGTTTACAATGTTCATGACTGCAAACTTGAGCTGAGCGGGATCCATCCTTGCCGAGGTACGGCGTCCGCTCAGTTCAACAAGGAAAAAAGGCGCGAAATGGTTGTCTTCCGTTGTTTTCACGTAGGGAGGGGGAGGATGTTCCCAGAACCGCCCGCGACAATGTTTTTTGTCCCATCGGGCATTGGGATATCGACCCAGAATTCCAATGGGCGGGGGGGACTGCGGGAACTCTGGGATAGCTTCCCACAGTGCAACGCTCTGGAATTCGACGCTAGTCTTTCTGCATGGACGCGCACCGCCGAATTAATCCGCTTACTGTGGCCGCGTACCATCGAATTAAAAAAATCGGTTTCATAAAATCGAATTCCGTAAATTCGGACTAATCCCGTAGTGTAGACGTACCCTCAGTTGCAGTAGGCAGGGATGATTGGCTTGAACTGTGGTAAAAGTTCCACAGACTTAAATAACAGGTCTGTAAATTTAAATGTTTGTGTTTTAAAAATTAAAATTTTAAAATGAACTGGATATTCATGAAGGGAATCCTTCTGTATCATCTCCATTACAAACCTTGCCATTTGTATGGTTCAGTTGGTATTTCTAATTCCTGACTAGCCTGTCAGTGAGGGTTGTCCTGATAATGGCTGCTGGGGATTTACAGTCATATGACCTGTAGTCTAGTCCTCCTTGCTGCTGTTGGAAAATATATCTTGCATTTAATCTTTAGCTTCAGAGGAACAGCTTGTTGTTTTGTCATCGCGAATGCAATTTCATCAGAGCTGAATGAGTTTAAAATACCTTTCCTCTGATCGAATAGATAGCTCTTGCGTTGTCTATCACTCTGTTGTCATAGGCTAACTTGATGGATGATATTTGTGTAATAAATGTCTGGTCTTGTACTCTTTTTCACTCTGAGGTTTCTTAATGTCATTTAAAAATAACAGAATGTACTCAAGTATCAGAGGGGTAGCCGTGTTAGTCTGGATCTGTAAAAGCAGCAAAGAATCCTGTGGCACCTTATAGACTAACAGAGGTTTTGCAGCATGAGCTTTCGTGGGTGAATACCCACTTCTTCGGATGCAAGTAGTGGAAATCTCCAGGGGCAGGTATATATATGCAAGCAAGAAGCAAGCTAGAGATAACGAGTTTAGTTCAATCAGGGAGGGTGAGGCCCTGTTCTAGCAGTAGAGGTGTGAAAACCAAGGGAGGAGAAACTGGTTCTGTAGTTGGCAAGCCATTCATAGTCTTTGTTTAATCCTGAGCTGATGGTGTCAAATTTG
This sequence comes from Platysternon megacephalum, assembly GCA_003942145.1. Classification (NCBI taxonomy): domain Eukaryota; kingdom Metazoa; phylum Chordata; order Testudines; family Platysternidae; genus Platysternon; species Platysternon megacephalum. The sequence goes on from QXTE01000264.1 coordinate 1,340,587, forward strand.
CAGATGAACTGAAGCTCAGCAGTTTCTCTTTGGAGTCTG
>QXTE01000264.1:1380866-1493091 GCA_003942145.1 Platysternon megacephalum
AAAACTTATTGAAGGCCAGCCTTCTGCTGCTTGAGCAATCCTCTGGGGTGGACTGGCTGTGTGGCCGGAGGCCCCCACACCGTGTTCTTGGGCGTCTGGGTGAGGAGGCTATGGAACTTGGGGAGGAGGGCTGTTGGTTACACAGGGGCTGTAGCGGCGGTCTGTGCTCCTGCTGCCTTTCTTGCAGCTCAACCATACGCTGGAGCATCTCACTTTGATGCTCCAGCAGTCGGAGCATGGACTCCTGCCTTCTGTTCTCAATCTGACGCCACCTCTCAGATTCAGCCCGCGATTCAGCACGCAACCTCTCCGATTCAGCACGCGATTCAGCCCGCCACCTCTCCTCGCGTTCAAACTGTGCTTTTCTGCAGTCAGACATTGTCTGCCTCCAAGCATTCTGCTGAACCCTGTCAGCGTGGGAGGCCGTCTGGAGCTCCGAGAACATTTCATCCCGAGTTCTCTTCTTCCTCCTTCTAATCTTCACTAGCCTCTGCGAAGGAGAAACATTTGCAGCTGGTGGGGGAAAAGGGAGATAGGTAGTTAAAAAGACACATTTTAGAGAACAATAGGATCACTCTTTCCCGTTAAACCTTGCTGTTCACATTACATAGCACAAATGCTTTCGTTACAAGGTCGTATTTTGCCTCTATTTATATTGAGGGTCTGCCGATTTGGTGTGAGAGATCACTCACGCAGGGCCAGGCAACAGAATTCGGCTTGCAGGCAGCCATGGTAAGCCACAGTCTTTTGGCTTCTTTAACCTTAATAACATGTGGGAATGGTTTCAAACAGCAGCACCCTCATTTTCCATACCAAGCAGCCGTTGGGTTGGCCATTTAAAATGGTATGGCAATTTAAAAGGAGGGAGGGATGCGGTTGCCGGGTTAACGTGCAGCACAAACCCAACTAACCCCCCTCCCCCCCCCCCCCCCCACACACACCCAATTCCCTGGGATGATCACTTCACCCCTCCCCCCACCGCGTGGCTAACAGTGGGGAACATTTCTGTTCAGCCGAGCAGGAACGGGCACTCTGAATGTCCCCTTAATAAAAGCACCCTATTTCAACCAGGTGACCATGAATGATATCACTCTCCTGAGGATAACACAGAGAGATAAGGAATGGATGTTGTCTGAATGCCAGCAAACACCGGGACCATACGCTGCCATGCTTTGCTATGCAATGATTCCAGACTACGTGCTACTGGCCTGGCGTGGTAAAGTGTCCTACCATGGCGGACGGAATAAGGCAGCCCTCCCCAGAAACCTTTTGCAAAGGCTTTGGGAGTACATCCAGGAGAGCTTTCTGGAGATGTCCCTGGAGGATTTCCGCTCCATCCCCATACACGTTAACAGACTTTTCCAGTAGCTGTCCTGGCCGCGAATGCCAGGGCAAATTAATCATTAAACACGCTTGCTTTTAAACCATGTGTAATATTTACAAAGGTACACTCACCAGAGGTCCCTTCTCCGGGGTCTGCGAGCACGCTTTGGGATTCGGTGGGTTCGGGGTTTACTGCCTCCAGGTCCAGGGTGATAAACAGATCCTGGCTGTTGGGGAAAATGGTTTCTCTGCCTCCTTGCTGTGAGCCATGTCCCGTCTGTTCATCATCATCATTGTCTTCCTCGTCCCCAGAACCCGCTTCGGTGTTCCCTGATTCTCCATTGACGGAGTCATAGCACAGGGTTGGGCTACTGGTGGCTGCACCCCCTAGCATGGCATGCAGCTCGGCGTAGAAGCGGCATGTCTGCGGCTGTGCCCCGGACCTTCCGTTTGCCTCTCTGGTTTTGTGGTAGGCTTGCCTTAGCTCCTTAATTTTCACGCGGCACTGCTGTGAATCCCTGTTATGGCCTCTGTCCTTCATGCCCTTTGATACTTTTTCAAATGTTTTTGCATTTCTTTTACTGCTACGGAGTTCCGCTAGCACGGATTCATCTCCCCATATGGCAATCAGATCCCGTACCTCCCGTTCGGTCCATGCTGGAGCTCTTCTGCGATCCTGGGACTCCATCATGGTTACCTGTGCTGATGAGCTCTGCGTGGTCACCTGTGCTCTCCACGCTGGGCAAACAGGAAATGAAATTCAAACGTTCGCGGGGCTTTTCCTGTCTACCTGGCCAGTGCATCCGAGTTCAGATTGATGTCCATAGCGGTCACAACGGTGCACTGTGGGATAGTTCCCGGAGGCCAATACCATCGAATTGCGGCCACACTAACCCAAATTCGAAATGGCAAAACCGATTTCAGCGCTAGTCCCGTCGTCGGAGGTGGTTTAAAGAAACCAATTGAAAGAGCCCTTAAAGTCAGAAAAAAAGGGCTTCGTCACGTGGACGGGTCCAGGCTTAAATCGAGGTAACGCTGCTAAATTCGACCTAAAATCGTAGTGTAGACCAGGCCGTAGTGTCCACCCTTCTGGTTTTCCTATCCCTGTTCTGACCCTTCTTGCAGGTTCCGAGTCTTCCTGGGAAGGGGATCTAGTAGTTAAAAGAGAAAAAGCCTCCAGACTGCCAGACCTATTAGCACAACACTGAAACTGTTAAAGAGCCATTCAAGGGGTAATGAAGCCACTTAACAGGCATTTGCCTCATATTTACTCAGGACATGTCAGTCTACAGGATCTTAGTTTAAAATTTGCTTTAAAAATATTTTATTAGTGAGTTGGTGAAGATTATAAAATCACATCTCTAAAAAATCCTTGCATAGATTTTTAGATGCACAATCATCTTTAGCCTTAAATGCTTGGATCTTCAGACATATGTTTTTTTAAATAAATCCTTCAAAAGACCTCCCTTATCTAAAATACACATTTTAATTACTATAGTAAAAAAAACTTACTTCCAAAGTCTTCCAGTCCTTTCTGTTCATCCATTTCTCCCTTCACCCCCTCTCCCCCCACCCCCATTGAAGAGAGCCCTTAAACGGACAACAGCCCTTTGCTTCCAGATAGCTGGACAAAGAGTTTCCCTTTCTTTACTTCTGACTATCTGATGAACTAGTTTTAAGCAAAATCAGTACCTTAGTAAGATATAAAATCCTTTGTTATGCCTAAAATCTTTGGAAACATATATTTTAAAGTTGGTGACATTTCATAAACATGTGTATTGTTATGGAGATCACACACAGTAAATTAGTGTTCCCTTTTTCTAAAAGCAATGAACATTGTTATGAACACACTAAACCTCTGTAACTGATTAATTTAAAATAATGTCTGTTTCAGTGAGTTAAATATGTAGTAATCTGGAATGATTACTTTATGAAGGTTTAAGAGTACATTTAAAATATAAAATCAGCTTAGAAATACTGATTAAGAAAATGTAAAACAGAGAAGAGCTGCATCATGTATTCCATAATATTTAATGTTGTATTCAGCAAGACAGCTTACTCACCCTTACTACAAAGTTTTTGCAAATAAATGTCTGACAAACTTCAGGGCATATAAAAAAACCTGTGACTGACATTTTTTATTCCCAAGTTTAGTGCTTTTAATTAGGTACCTTCTGCATGTCCATTCTGCGTGAGGGAGAGGGTACAGGGATCTCTGTGGGGAACTGTGACTCTACGCCACCGTGAGGCGGGCCAGGCATCTTGTTATTCTTTCTGCTTTGTCCCTCCGCCCCCGCCGGGCTGCAAGCTCAGGCTGCCATCGGGCATAGGGGCACCAGTTTAATAATACTGCATAGGGCCCCATAAATCCTAAGGACGACCCTAGGGGCGCCAAAAAGCGATGCCCTGGCTCAGCAGGGAGAAGCTGCCTTCCGGAGACACCGGAGAGCCAGAGCATCAGCTTGCGGGGGCGGCAAGCCCCAGCCATGGAGGAGCCAATGCGGCACAGGGGGGCAGGAGCCGTGCAAAGGCGGCGGCACTGCTAGCGGGGAGCAGCTGCGCCCCTTGCCCCTCCTGCGCAGGCTGCAGCCTGGCGCCCTCCCCGGGGGCTCCTGCAGGCTGCAGCAGATGCATGCAGGCAGAGGCCCCCGTGCGCCCCGTGCGCCCCCCAGCTTCACCCCTCGCTGTGCTCGGGGTCTGTGGCTCCCGGGCATGTGAGCCACTGCCGGGGTGCGGGGCCCTGAGCCTGCTCTGGGAGGGGCAGCAACGGCGGCAGCTCACAATCCTGGGAGCCGCAGAGCCTGAGCACCGCGAGGGAGGAGCCGGGAGACGCACGGGGTCCTCTGCCTGCATGCATCCACTGAAGGAGCCCCCGGGGGGGGTGGGGTGCCTGGCTGCAGCCTGGGCAGGAGGGGAAAGGGGTGCGGCTGCTCCCCGCTAGCGGTGCTGCCGCCTTTGCAGGGCTGCTGCCCCCCTGCTGCTCCTCCATGGCTGGGGCTCACTGCTGCCGCAAGCCGACGCTCTGGCTCTCCGGTGCCTCCGGAAGGCGGCTTCTCCCTGCCGAGCTGCTGCAGCGGCCCAAGCCCGGCAAAGCCAATGAGTGGACTCGGGGCAGGGGCCGCCGGGGTGGGGTGGGAAGGGGAGGGCTCACGGGAGGGTTGTGCACCCTCCAGGGGAGTTCAGGGGAGGGGAGAACCTGGTCTGGGGAGCAGCCCCAGGGCACGGCTGGCCCCTGGGGTCTATAAAGGCTTGTTGGGATTTGCCCCTCAATGAACTGATGGGCGGGGGGGCGGGGGCACAAGGTGGTATTTTCGCCTAGGGCGCAAAATATCCTTGCACCGGCCCTGGTGGTCACCCGCTCCTGCCTGGAAAGGCTTAAAACAGCCCTGGGAGGGGGCTGTGGCAGGGGAAAAGCTGGGCTGATTGGGAGGGAGCAGGCTCAGCTGGGGCCACGCCCCAATCAGGGCCCAGCTGGCCCTATAAAGGCTTGAGCCAGGAGCTCAAGCAAACAGTCGCTCTCTGCGTTCAGGAAGAGAAGGGCCTGGCTGCAGGGAGCTTAACTAAGTGCCTAGAGTGGAACAGGGCTGGGGAAAGGCCAAGGGAGCCGGGGAGCTCCGGCCTAGGAAAGCTGCAGGCCTGGTAAGGCCTATTAGGTACTGGGTTGCAGGGGGCAGTCCATGAGTTGGCAGAGGCAGCAGTTCCAAACCCCTTTGCCTGTGATGAGTGGCTGATACTGCAGTCTGCCCCAGTGAACAGGCGCTAGATGGAGACTGGGCAGTAGCCAAGACTGAGGAGAAGTGGGGATAGTGGGTGGGGGTTCCCCTGGGAGGGGGAGACCCAGAACTGTGGGGGTACTGCCAGGGGACAACACCCAGAGAAAGGGGCAGCGGGGTCCTGGGAGGGACACGGGGCCAGCGGCAAGGCAGATCACCGGCCTGCAGAGGGCGCTACAAGGCTGGCAGAGCTAATTCCCTGAGACTGGACCAACAGGAGGCGCCGCAGGGGTGGGTCCGAACGGCTACACTGTCCATAAACTTACACACTGTATCTTACCTACATTCATCACTAGTGTTAGTCTGATTAGAAAACACTGGGCTTAACAAGTCTGTGACCCAAATATATATTGGGCCCGATATTGAAGTCAATGGAGACAAGCCAATTTACACCATCAGACAATCTGGAACCTTAGATGTAGTTTATCCAGGCTGCATGGATTAGCAACATGTAACACTTTCTCTCTCCCTGCACCCTTTGAATGGCTTATCTCTTTATCAATATTTGTATGTACAAGGCAGTCACTTCCAAACTGTTGCAGCCCTATGGCTCTTGCACCATGGGACCTATGAAACTTGCCACACGCTGAACAGTGGCTCCATTTTGGATGTTCTCTCTTACTCTTTTAAACCTTTAAAATTGCCATTTATCATCAGAGGCAGCTGCGAGGTAGTAGGCCCCATGGAGATCTGAGGAGTCCAGCAGCACAATCTGTCCTAGGCAGTTGCCTTTGGCACTGCTACTGTGCCATTGTTTCCCTCCCTTCCCCACTTTATTACCTCAATGAGCTCTTCCTTATGCATTTCTCCATGCATCCTGTATTTCTTCTTAGTAGCATTTTAGTCAGAATCCCTACTTTATATATTATTCCTCTTCTTTTCAAAAATCAACATGTTAAACACACATCCCTCTGCCACCAACAATCCCTCCAAAACATACCCCTTGTATCACTGCTTGCGTGTAAGTGATCCCAGAAGAACCGGTCACCTCAAATGCGGTAACCCAACTCCCTGCTCCATCCTGTCAAGTAGAGTTGGGTTTGAAGAAACATCCCACATTTTGGGTCAGGCAACTGGAATCTAAATCCAGACTTGGGTCCACATTTTGCCACTGGCCTTTATTCTGACAATGGAGCTATCAAAACCCCTTATCCAAAAGCCCTGTGAATTTCAGGGTAGTCAGCCTGAAGATCAAAGTTTTGTAGCTTGTGCCCATGTCAAGCGCAGCAGTGTGTATTCTCAGGGACCCTTTGTTAGTTCTGGAAGCAGAATTTTAAGATGGTGACTCTGTGAAGGAGAAGATACAGACGCAAATGCTGCCATTGTTTACTTGTTACCTCAGGTGTCTCTACCTGCCCACATTACAGTTTGCTGCTACATTTTTACATGTGTGCTTAGGCAATGGGGGAGGTTCCTTTGGGGAAAAGGCTTTACAGTTACAGCTTCTACTTATTTGTCCTCTCTCCCTCCCCACTCCCATTAATCTGCTGCCAATTAGTTAAGTATATAAAGTGAAGTATGTGTGCGAAAACAAGAGCACTTCCCTCCCCTAAGGAAAAGCTCCATAGGAAATGGAAAGGAATATGTGGGCTGGTTGGTACAGCTGAAGAGGAATCTAAGGAAGGGGAGCTGTCTACTCTACAGAGGGGCTGCACCCTCACATCACTCACTCCGAGACATACCTGTTCCAGCCGTCCCTGATGCCTCTGTATTTCATAAGAACTTTTTCCCCCCACAAAGAAAACAAAGAACATTGTGAAACTGGCTGACAGTGGTAAGTAGCCCCTTTCCCTGCTCCTCCCACAACCTGGTGCCCTGGGCAAATTGGCACAGAGCTAACATCTTGGCTGAGATACTGCAAAGACTATACCAATAGCAACTGAAAACCACTAGTGGAGACCCTCTTCTCAAAGCACTCCAGTGTAGCAAATCGGCAGCATTGTGGGACTTTGCAGTTGTCATTGTGGCGCATGCCATGACCATTCAGAGGTCTGCAGCAGCTGTCAAATGTAGAGCCTGGGCGCTTCTGCTGAAAAAGCACAAGCCCGTCCCACTTGAGCTAAAGGAGAAACTCGCCTCCTCGTCTTTCTTCTAAAGCCTTGTATGCAGTAGCACTCAGGTAACCAGTTTAGCCAAGTCCGCGCATACTTCACCATCACTCGTCTACTCAGAGATGCCATGTGCGCTAACTGCTATGGTTGGAAACTCACAGGAAGCTGCACCTCTTCCCCCCCCAGCAAGCCCCCTGCTGAGAGACACTTCTCCACAGCTGCCTTGTGGGCCAGGCTGAGAGTTAGATTCCTTCATGCAGAAGAGAAATTGGTTGCTCCCTTTGATGGGGTTTAACCCCCATCAGCTGCAAAGCAAGAGACAGAACTGCAACTAGGCATGCCTCTACTAATTCCCTCCTGGCCAGAGGAGGCAGAACTAGGCCTTATAAATAGTCTGCAGCGCTCAGTTTGGGAGAGACTGCTGAGGTGGCAGATGCTGGTGGAGAGGTGCTCTGGGATAGGGTTTAATAGGCAGAAAACAATGGTAGAAGAACCGTAGGCTATAGGAGCAGGTTAGGTTCCTACAAGGGAACCTTTGAGGTAAAGGAAAATAAGGGAACTACACTGAAGCCTGAGGGGGCAGAAGGGCTATTAGCATGATTTGTTTGGACTTTTATTTAGATTTAGTGTGTGCTCCCGTGGAGGGGGTTTAGACTCTATCTGGTTTGGCTGGATGACCAACCTGCAGAACCCCAGAGAGGGAGTCAGGAGAAGATGCGGCCTGAGACAGGCCATTGCAGCCCCAGGGAGAGCCCAGAAGGGGGAATGCTAGAGACCAGGACCCCCTGCAATGCTGTCACTAGAGAGGAGGGGGTGCTCGTGAGGTGAGGATGCCCTACTCCATGGCCTGTGTAAGGGCTGCACACTTGGCCATGCATGTGCTGGGCTCTTTGTCAGCTCCCACTCCCAGCACATACCGGCTCCAACTCCACTTGATGCTCTGCTGGGCCCTTGCAGCATGTTGAGAGATTAGCTATAGGAAACCTATCCCCTAATTGCTGAAACCCTCCCTTCCCCCTCTTCTAGCTTGCCAGATTCTGCATTTTCCCTCCCACCATCTCTCTGTAATGACAACCCTGTGACCTCCCCCTTTCCCTGTTACCCTCCAAGCTGCTCTGGCCTTCCACCCCAACCTGTGCCATGTGGCTAGTGAAGTCCCCGGAGGCTCTGTGTGGCTTACTCCACATGCAGTGTTCATTACAAGACTACCTCCAATGCAGTTGCCAAGCTCAGTAATAACAGGCCTGCACATCTCTGAGTGGGTTGGGCAGAAAGAAGGGTGATGTGACTGTGGAAGGCAACTACTACCTTGCTCTGGGTGGCCTGGGAAGATGCAGCATCTCTTCCATGCTCCAGCAGCTCTTGTTCCAGCTCATCCTGTTCTTCCGTGGGGTCAAAATTGTACATGGGCATGAGCTGGTGCCGCAGTTTCTCTAACCTGCCAACGGAAAGAAGAGCAAAGTGCAGCATCAAAACCTGTGGCCGAGGAAAGAGGGAGAGTGAAACAAACAGTTAGTCTTCCCTCCCCACTCCATTGCTGGGCAGCTGCTGAAGCATGTGTATGGATGTGAGTGTAGGGGTGTATTTTCTATTGTAGGGTGCTTCTTGCTGTTAAGAGAGTATTTGGCTGTAACTCACTAAGTGATATGTCCCTGTCCAGGGGCAAGGATAAGATCCAACTGCTGCTACCAGCTAACTAGGTCGCTTTGTTAGACAAAGTGGAAGAGGCCGGTACTGAATGTGCAGGGTTCCGTTACCCCCGGTAACCTGTGGCTGCACAGCAGAGGCCCATGTGGGGATTTAAACTGAGCTAGAATCTCAGGATGAGCTTTATGTGGCAGGGGGAGCATGTAACACGCTGGCTCAGTGTGACGTACACCCCCCACACACCCCGCAGTGGCTAGTCCACACGTTGGATAAAAACCTCCTACTGCTGGCAGAATTACATCTTCAGCTCAAGTGGTAGAGGCCTGTGTCTGGTTCTGAGCAGGGCCGGCTTTAGGCCAATTACCCCGATTCCCCGGAATTGGGCCCCGCGCCTAAGAGGGCCCCGCGCCTTAGGCGCCTTTTTAATTTTTTAATATTTTTTACTCACCCGGCGGCAGTCCGCTCCGGGTCTTCGGCGGCACTTCGGCGGTGGGGGGTCCGCTCCGGGGCCGAGTGAAGGACCCCCCGCCGCCGAAGTGCCGCCGAAGACCCGGACCGCTGCCGGGAATTCGAATCGGGCCCCGCAGGTCCTAAAGCCGGCCCTGGTTCTGAGTTCAATCTCTGCCAATAACCTGGGAAGGAGGAACGCGGGATTGGTACATAAAATCTAAAAGGAGCTCTGGAGGGAGCTGATGGACACACAAACACTTTGTAGTTTTGTGTGGCTTACCTGCTCTCACCCTAACAACACAGCCTGACCCCGCAAAGGGTCTCCCTTCATGCTGGCCTAGACAAAGCAGTGATGAGAGGGACTGCTGACTCCACCAAACAGGCATACTTGTGTGTAGCTGTCGAAGCCCCAGCATATGGTGTGGGTGTCGTTTTGTGGGGAGGAATCGATTCCTGAGCTGTTCCAGGCAGGGTCAGGGTCTCTTTTGGCCAAGGCTCAGATGACATGTTCTCTGCATGACCCTTGCCTGCCTCTGGCTGGGTTCTGTCCACTAAACCATCAGTGTATTTACAGGCTAAATGTTTCAGCGCTGCCTTTAGCCTCTTCTGTTTCTCTCAAGTCTCTGCTTTGGGAACCAGCTTGTATGTTTTCTGGCTAGTAGCAATGTATCCTGCAGGCTGTGTGTAGCCCAGCATTGCCCACAGCAATCAGTAAGTGAGGCACAGTCCATGGCACAGAAATCCACCTACGTCTGTGTCCATTTCAAAATAGCAGGCGAATCAAGGAGAGATGTCTTTCTCTGTTTGCCATTCTTCTCCTGATTTTCATCAGCAAGCTTAATGGGTGGGTGGATGAGGGGGAGACCACTAAGTCTTGAGCTAGGAAATATCTTGCAAAACAGGATCCAGGGGAAATTACCCTGGAAAGCGTGGAGTCCAGCATTTTGCCCAGCAGCACTGCCATAAACACAGAGGAAAGCAGGGGGAAAGGTAGGCCCACTGCCCTTGTCAAGCTAACCCCAAGCTTTGGAGAACTGGGGTCTGGCAGATGTAGCCTTGCCAGGCAAACCTCATTACGTAAGGCTGCTGGAGCAAAGGAGCCCTGCCTGTAAGCATAGCATTTGGGATTGGCTAAAATGTGACAGACTCCACAGGTCATAGGATATGCCTGTTATATAGATAACAGCTTCTTTGTACAAACCCTCTCTCTTTAACCCTCCGTATGTGAGATGGGTTAGGTGTTGTGTAGGAAACCTACCATGCATTCAGAGGACTTTCGGCTTCCAAAATGGCAAGGAGCTGGCTTTGAAAAGGAAATCTACAATGGGGGGAAGAAAGAGAGGGAACTCTGCGTTCCCATCTGACTCCTTTCCCCTGGCCTCCCTGTCTGCTAGAGATTTCCTGACCTTTGCCTTAATTTTGAAGCATTGAGACTCCCCAAAAGCAGACTGCACTTACCTCTTCCTCTTCCTGATATAGAGAACCTAGAGGAGAAAGAGAAACACCATTAAAACAGTCCCAGTGAGGAGGAGCAGGAGATAGTGCCTATCTTTAAAAATCAGAGGGGTAGCCACGTTAGTCTGGATCTGTAAAAAGCAACAGAGAGTCCTGTGGCACCTTTAAGACTAACAGATGTATTGGAGCATAAGCTTTCGTGGGTGAATACCCACTTCGTCAGACGCATGTAATGCCATTACACCCACGAAAGCTTATGCTCCAATACATCTGTTAGTCTTAAAGGTGCCACAGGACTCTCTGTTATCTTTAAAAAGGGGAACAAGGAGGACCTGGGGAATTATAGACCAGTTACCCTAACTTTGATACCTGGAAAAATACTGGAACAAATTACGAAATCAATTTGTAAGCACATAGAGGATAATAGGGTTATAATGAATAGCCAACATGGATTTGTCAAGAACAAACTATGCCAAGCCAAACTAATTTCCTTCTTTTAACGGGGTTACTGGCCTAGCGGATAGGTGAAATAGTAGATGTGGTATATCTCAATTTTAGTAAGACTTTTGACATAGTCCCAGGTGACATTCTCATAAGCAGAGTAGGGTAATGGGGTCCAGATGAAATTACTATAAGGTGGGTTTACAACAGCTTGAAAGACCATACTCGGAGTAGTTATGGTTTGCTGTCAACCTGGGAGGGTGTATCTAGAGGGGCCTGCAGGGGTCCGCCCTGGGGCTGGTACTAATCAATATTTTCATTAATGACTTGCATAATGGAGTAGAGAGTGTGCTTATACAATCTTCAGGTGACAACAAGCTGAGAGAGGTTACAAGCACTTTAGAGGACAGAATTAGAATTCAAAACAACCTTGAAAAATTAGAGGATTGGTCTGAATTGAACAAGATGAACTTCAGTAAAGACAAGTGCAAAGTACTTCACTTAGGAAGAAAAAAATCAAATTCATGGCTACAAAATGGGGAATAACTGGCTAGGTGTTAGAACTGCTGAAAAGGATCTGGGGGCTATAGTGGATCACAGATGGAATGAGTCAACAATGAGAAGTAGTTGCAAAAAAGCTAATATCATCCTGGGGTGTATTAACAGGAGTGTTGTATGTAAAACATGGGAGGTAATTGTCTCACTCTACTAAGCATTGGTGAGGCCTCTGCTGGAGTATTGTGTCGAGTTCTGGGTGCCACACTTTAAGAAAAGATGTGTGTGACGTTGCACTCTATATGATTTTATGAAAATATGCTAATGTAACTGGAATATGCTTCATGCAAAAGGTCGCTTTCAAGGTATCATTACAAAGCTTATAATCTACTGAGTGTGATCATCCTATTTGTATAAATGTACCACTCTTGTATCTGAAACTAGTAATATGAACTATAACTCTGAGGGCCTATTGTAATTATGCAAAGTGTGGGCCATTAATGGTGGTTTGGAATCTTGATGACTCCCATTAACCAGGACAATTGACTGTAGATGGCTCTGTTTTACCTGTACGTCTTCCTGTATACCTGTGTGCTGGCAAGTGGATAATGAAGTCTTACAGTGACATGTGACCATGTCACCTGAACTGGAATCCATCTTTAACCTGGTTTCTTTCCATTGAGAAGGAGGGGGTGGGAACCCAGAGAGGGACAAAGGATTCCCACCTTATGCAAAAGATATATAAGTGGGTGGAACAGAACAAAGTGAGAGAGCCATCATGAGAAATCCCCTAGCTACCACCTGAGCTGGAACAAGGGCTGTACCAGGGGAAAGGATTGTGCCCAGAGGCATCCAGTCTGTGAAAGAAACATATTGAAACATCTTTCAGGGTGAGATATTATCTGTACTCAGTTGTATTACTGTATTAGGCTTAGATTTGCATGTTTTATTTTATTTTGCTTGGTAATTCACTTTGTTCTGTCTGTTATTACTTGGAACCACTTAAACCCTACTTTCTGTATTTAATAAAATCACTTTTTACTTATAAATTAACCCAGAGTATGTATTAATACCTGGGTTGGCAAACAGCTGTGCATATCTCTCTATCAGTGTTATAGAGGGTGAACAATTTATGAGGTAAAACGGATTTATTTGGGTTTAGACCCCAGTGGGAGTTGGGCATCTGAGTGTTAAAGATAAAAACACTTCTGTAAGCTGCTTTCAGTGAAGCCTGCAGCTTTGGGGCAAGTAATTCAGACCCTGGGTCTGTGTTGGAGCAGATGGGCGTGTCTGGCTCAGCAAGACAAGGTGCTGGAGTCCTGAGCTGGCAGGGAAAGCAGGGGCAGAAGTAGTCTTGGCACATCACTTGGCAGCTCCTAAGGGGGTTTCTGTGATCTAACCCATCACAATGTGGACAAACTGAAGAGAGTCCAGAGGAGAGCAACAAAAATAACGAAAGGTTTAGAAAACCTGACCTATGAGGAAAAGTTTAAAAAAACCACCACAACAAACTGGGCATGTTTAGTCTTGAGAAAGAGGGAGACTGATAAGTCTTCAAATATGTTAAGGATTGTTATAACAAGGATGGTGATCAACTGTTCTCCATGTTAATTGAAGGTGAGACAGGAAGTAATGGGCTTAATCTGCAGCAAGAGCGAGATTAGTTAGAAAGTTTTTCCTAATATCTAACCATAATGGTTGTTAAGTTCTGTAATAGGCTTCCAAGGGAGGTTGTGGAATCCCCATCACTGGAGGTTTTTAAGAGAAGGTTGGACAAACACCTGACAGGGATGTTCTAGATCAGGGGTTCTCAACCAGGGTACATGTACCCCTGGGGGCACGCAGAAGTCTTCTGGGGGTACATCAACTCACCTAGATATTTGCCTAGTTTTACAAAGGGCTACATAAAAAGCACTAGTGAAATCAGTACAAGCAAAAATTTCATACGACGTGTTTATACTGTTCTACATACTATACACTGAAATGTAAGTACAATATTTATATTCCAATTGATTTATTTTATAATTATATGGTAAAAATGAGAAAGTAGCAATTTTTCAGCAGTAAAGTGCTGTGACACTTTTGTATTTTTATATCTGATTTTGTAAGCAAGTAGTTTTTTAGATTAAATTAGGGGTACAAAAAACAAATCAGACTCCTGAAAGGGAAGGGGTACAGTAGTCTGGAAAGGTTAAGAGCCACTGGTCTAGGTTGACTTGCTTTTTGTCTTTGCACTTAGGCACTTTTGAAAACTTTACCCAAAGTCTGCAAGAAAATTCTGCAGCAGCAAGTTCCACAAATTAACTTGTTGCAGTTTGTAAGGGAAGCTGACCCTAAAAACTGATTCCTGTTGTTATCACCCATCTTCTGCTGAAAGGTAAACTAGCTTATTCTACTAGAGAAGGACCACAGCCCTTTGCGCTGCCCTCTTTGTGAGTGACGCACCCATTCAGGGATAGGTGAGAAGAAAGGTTTAGAAAGTCACTACCTATAGCAGAGATGGAAGGGTTGGCTCTGTGGAGCAGCTCGGGGAATTTTAAGGGTTTGTTCAACATCCTGTGGGAAGAGTGTGACAGACTCCACACCACACGTCAATGGACATGCCCATTGTTATATGGATAACAGCGTCTTTGTACAAACACAGAACCTTCCTCCTTTCTTTAACTCTCCATATGTGAGATGGGTTAGGTGTTATGTAGGAAACCCACCACACAGTCAGAAGTCTTTTGACTTCCAAATTGCCAAGGGATCTACTCAGGAGCTGGCTTTGAAAGGAAACATGACAATGGGGGGAAGAAGGGGAGGGGAGATCATTCCCCTCTTAACACTTCACTGCCTAACAATGCATCACCACATCTTATCTGAAGTGCTGACCCACTTATGCTGTGTCCAGTCATATCACAGGAAGCTATACAGGCCCCCATAACTTCCCATCAGTCAAGGGAAACAGAACTTTCTGCAGGGGCAGAAACTGTGGAATGAACTTCCCCAGGAACTAAAAGCCATCACAAACCTCACTATCTGCTCCAAGTGCAAGGCACATTTCTCTGACCTTGTCTTTTCTAACACACACTCAGTAACAGGTATATTTTTATTAAAAAACCAGACACCGTACTTTCCACTGCACATGCATGTTCCTCTGGGGGGAGGATGAGAGCATAAACAACAGATGGATAGTCATGTGGCTTAATGCACTACTGGAAGGTGCTTAGATGCCACAGTGATAAGCATGGTATAAAAACCTACGTAGGACAGAATAGAGCAACTCAGAGCAGAATCTGCCCCATTTTCTTTTAAATAAACTCCTCAGTTATTTTAAAAAATGCTGATACCACATATGGGAACTGGTTCCTGGCATCCTCAAAACTACTGGGCACCCAGTCCTGAGAGATCCCAGCAGTACTGATCATTGTGCTGCGATTTGGGTTCCTACTGGGAGCCTACGCACGCCTCCCAGACTTGGTTCGTTCTGAGCACTGGATAAAGACAGTTAAAAGTTGTGGATCTCAGAGACTTTCGGTGCCCATAACTTTTGTATGGTTGTCCAGTGTGGTGGCTCTTTCTTGGTTCAATCAAGTTATTGGGACTAAAACTGGTGTTGATAAATCACACCCACCTTTCCTACTTTAGAAAGAGAAGTATTTAGAATGCCCGATGGAGTGGGTCTCTCTTACCATTGCTACAGCCAACCCAATCATAGTAATGATTCCAAATGAGAGGAGCATTGTGCTCAGGCCAGGCCCACTGCTGACCACGTCTGGAATTTTGGTGCTGTTAAAGCTGGTGGTTTCAGGGCTTACGGTAGCAGTTTCTGGTAGAGCCCTGTCCATGGTTG
Source organism: Platysternon megacephalum (assembly GCA_003942145.1). NCBI lineage: Eukaryota > Metazoa > Chordata > Testudines > Platysternidae > Platysternon > Platysternon megacephalum. The sequence continues at coordinate 1,396,337 of QXTE01000264.1, forward strand.
ACCCTGGGTCTGGCTCGGAGGTGGTAGTGGTGCTGCGGTACGAATTGTGTACAGAGGGTGTGCTGTAACTCATCCTGGACAAGGGCCCCACGTCCTCTCTTACTGAACTGTCTCCACCCACTCAGGACTCCTCGATTTCTGCTACAAAGTCATAGGGTCTCCCCTTCTGTCAAGGACCCTCCTGTGAGCGCTGTTGTGCAACATCTTCCTTGTTGGCCCTTCTTTGAGGGAATCCTGTTGCTTCTCCCTGTGTTTGAGAGAGATAAGCAGAAGCTTTATGAGTCACAGATGCACAAGGTGACAGTCCTAAAGATACATGACCAACATTTTCTGAAATGGCAACTGTTTCTGAGTATGAGATAGATTAGATAGAATTTTGGGGGAGAGGGGAGGCTTAGAGAGTATTTTTGGGTGCTCAACCTGAGATGGAAAGTGGCTGACTTTTCAGAGATGCTGAGCGCCTCCAACTCCAGTTGAAGTTAGTGGGATCTGGGCATGTCAAAATCAGGCCATGAGATTCTCAAGCTGAGCTTCCAAAATCTAAGGCATCCAAAATCAATTGCCACGTTTGTGCTGGGGTCTAGGGGGCTGAGAGTCAGGAGAGCCTGGTTCTCTTATGCCAATACTTTCAAATTTGACTTGAGTAGGAGCTGTGGGTGATCAGCACCTCTTAAAATCAGACCATTGATTTATGTGCCTAATTTCAGACACCCAGATTTGCATAGGCGCTGACTTGGTTTTGCCAGTGAGTACTTTTGAGGAGGTGTGTGTCAGCCAGTTTTGGGGGGGAGGCTATTTTCAGCATATTTATATACTTATTTCATATTCTAGTTATTGAATGCATCTATATTGGTATCTTTACTATTTTAATAATGATTAAATTGTTATGAATTACATAATTACATTATCATGAATTACAGTATATTAAAATCATTGCAATCACCTACAAGCTGTCTTCACTAACCTCCAGGAGTGCAAGTAGGGCGGTACCCTCCAGTACGCAGTACTGGCAAGAGATTTTTAGCAGGTACGGGGTACCGGAAAGACTTGGGGCTAGCTCCCCCCTCTAGCGGGGGGGGGAGGGGGTTGTGCTCCACTCCTTAAAGGAGCAGAATGTGGCTAGGGAGGGCATTCATTCTTTAAATGGCTTTAACAGCACAATACATATGGTAACAAACTTAAACAAAGGCTTTGTTTAAGTTTGATAGTTGGTCAGGAGTCCTCAAGAGGGGAGGGGTGGGAGGGACGGAAGGTGTTTAAACAGTGTTTTTGATTCTGTTTCTCCCCATTGGTCTGAATTATCCATGACATCCATACTGCATCACATCAAGTCCAGATCATTAGAGGAATGCCTCTGCTTGTACTGACCAGAGTATGTTTGGATTGTGATGTCAGCCCAGTTCTGCAGCCTGATGGGAATCAGGTGTTGTCCCCAGTGTACATAGAATTCTTCTTTGCAGCCAAAATAGTCTAGCATGCATTTTGTTAACTGGAACTGGAGCAGCAAAACAAAGAAAACAAATCCCTCATTTTCCAGCTTTGTGGGTGAGCGAACTGTAAGTGAAGATTATAATGATGGACACTGACGGCCTTAAACCAGCTGCCTCAGGAATCTGCCAAGAACTTTGCTGAAAATATGTTCCTCATCTTAGCAACGGAGCTAAGACTTATCACACATCTGCCCACCTTTATTTGAATGAAGTTCCTTTTGATCTGACAGCTCAGGCATTGTCAGTTTCATCCAGCACAATTTACAAACTTGGAACCTAATCCTGTAAACTCTTAATCATTTGATCAATCCCATTGAAGACAGTGGGAGTATTTGCATGACTATGGACCACTTTTGTGGAATGGTAAGAGTTTCAGAAGTCTGTTCCTATAAAGGAAGTTGAATCCCCCATTGAAATGAAATGTTTGGGTACAATACCATAAAGCAGTTTAGGATACAGTTCTACTTAAAATTTGTCTTTTAATAAGTCATACATATGCTGAAATGGCTCTGCACCCAACTCCCATATTCTATATAAACAGACTGAAATACTACATATTTGGGGGGAAAGTGAGTAGTTAAGCATGTTGATGTTTGTATATACAGAGGGGGGTGTCGGAGGGGACGGGGAGAGCATGTGGGCCCCGGGCTGTGAGTGCGGAGGGGTCACATGGGGAGGTCACATGCCCCTCCTTGTGTCCCTCCCATGAGTGCAGTCCCAGCAAGAAATTATTTCTACTTGCACCACTGCTAACCTTCCAGTTTAAAGACATCATGTCTCACTGTAGCTTTCTGGATGAAACCGTCAGCAATCTTATTTACATCTAGTTCCCTGGTATTGTCTTGATGCACATTAAGGACAGCTACATTATTTAGTTGCGTCTGTCCCATTGATGATTGGAGATGATTTTTAGATCTTCTCAAGCCAGAGAATGAGTTCAGGGTGATACCTGCACAATGAGAAGGATTCTTATAAATTTGCAGATGACTCCAAGCTCTCTTTCTTGATGGGCAACAGCTAATTTAGGAACCATCATTTTATATGTATAGTTGGGATTATATTTTGCCATGTGCATTACTCTGCAATTAACATTGAATTTCATCTGCCATTTTGTTGCCAAAACACCCAGTTTTGTGAGATCCCTTTGTAACTCTTAATTAAGTCCAAAGGAGGCTGCAATCTTGAGTAATTACCACTTTTGAAGTGGTAATGAGAGTGGCCCATTTCAGACAGTTGACAAGAAGGTGTGAGTAACAGGGAGACAGGCCAGTCCTCGCTTACAGACAGCCCCCCAACCTGAAGCAAATACTCACCAGCAACTACACACCACACAACAAAAACACCAACCCAGGAACCAAACCCTGCAACAAACCCCGGTGCCAACTCTGACCACATATCAAGGGACACCATCATAGGACCTAACCACATCAGCCACACCATCAGGGGCTTGTTCACCTGCACATCTACCAATGTGATATGTGCCAGCAATGCCCCTCTGCCATGTACATTGGCCAAACCGGACAGTCTCTACGCAAAAGAATAAATGGACACTAATCTGACATTAGGAATCATAACATTCAAAAACCAGTAAGCGAACACTTCAGTCTCTCTGGTCACTCAATAACAGACCTAAAAGTGGCAATTCTTCAACAAAAAAACTTCAAAAACCGACTCCAACGTGAAACTGCAGAACTGGAATTAATTTGCAAACTGGACACCATCAGATTAGGCCTGAATAAAGACTGGGAGTGGTTGGGTCATTACAAAACCTAAACCTAATTTCCCCAATACTAATTTCCCCCTACTGTTACTCACACCTTCTTGTCAACTGTCTGAAATGGGCCACTCTCATTACCACTTCAAAAGTTATTTTTCCTCCCTTGATATCCTGCTGCTAATTCAATTGTCTCATTAGACTGACCTGACACTTAGTAAGGCAACTCCCATCGTTTCATGTATTTATATCTGCTCCTGTATTTTCCACTCCATGCATCTGATGAAGTGGGTTCTAGCCCACGAAAGCTTATGCCCAAATAAATTTGTTAGTCTCTAAGGTGCCACAAGGACTCCTCATTGTTTTTGAGTAATTTTGTATCGCATTCCACACTCAAGATCTGGCTCGTGGGTGCTGAGCACCCACTATTTTTTTCCATGGGTGCTTCAGCCCCAGAGCACCCACAGAGTCAGCGCCTATGCAGGTTTGACAATTTTAGTTTTAATATCTCTGTGCTTAGTTCCCCAGCTGGATGGCAGGGCACTGATATTTACGGAAGGGCTTTGGGATGTCTGGATAAAAAGGACAAGGATTTATTAGGATGTTCATTATTACTCTGGCTGGAACTATCACCCAAGAGAAGTATATTCAATATCAACCACCATCTCTAACAGGTCATATTTGGTCATTGCAGCCTCATGGGATGTGGGTTTTCAGAGTGAAACCTTGCGGTTTCCTCCTAAACCACCCTATAGGTGGCTGGCCCCTCAGCCTCCTATGTAGTCCTCTGTGGCACAGCCTGACTCCCACAGGCCCCTTGCCGCTCTGGTTACCATCCTTCTGCAGAGAGAGAGAGAGAGAGAGAGAGAGGCCATCCCTTGAGCAGACTTCTATCCTACCCCTCCTCCTACTCCCAGGACTGCCATGTTGTCTGCTCTTTCATCCACTGCTCTCGGGAACATTCATTGCACCTTGTTGAGAAAATTGACCTTGACATCTCTCCCCATTGTGTGTAGGGCAGCAGGCAGGAGAGGGAATGCCCTGGGGTTACTATTTGCTCACTCTCTGTCCTGAGGTATAACAGGATCTCCCTTAGAAGGTGGTTGGATGGCATCTGCCCAATCCCTACCCTGCAAAGGCTCACAAAAGTTGGATAATTGATTGGTCTGGGAGAAGCTGTTGAGCTAGCCAAGTCCATTTCAAGGACTAGAGGAGACAACTGAATTCTGCAGAGCTGGCTGCTACAGCAAGGTGATGGGGTCTGAGCAGAGGGTTTCAGGGAGTTAGCTTCATGGACAGTCACTTCCCCGAGCACTGGGAAGTGTCCCTTCAGACTTTTCCAATGAGCCAAGCCTTCCCAGCCTGAACCATTTTGGGGCCTTAAGAGATTCTCTTGTGCAGAGGCTGGGACATGTCTCTCCTGGAGGAGAGACTGTTACATAACATTGCAGTTCTATCAGGATTATCCATGACTGCTGAATTTCAAACCTGACTCTTCTAAATGTCCCTGAAGACAAGTCTGCCTGCTGTATGAGAGGGTGTCACAAGGGCAATGGGACCAGCCCTGCCTGTGCCATAATTAGCTACCTCCCAGCTGAAGGAGAGAGGATTAATTGTGGTCAAGTGACAATCTGATGAATACAAGGGCCTCAAAGGGCAGAGAATGCAGTTTAGAGGAGGAACCATAGGAAAAAAGTTGGGTGCCCATGGAAGGGCCTGAAGTGGGGGCTGGAAGGAGCAAGGGAGTCAGGGCTTCATTGCAGAGAGATTTAAAAAGAGCCCAGAAGAGACTGGGAACTGAGCCCGGAGGGCAAGCTGGAGAGGAGTCCAAGGGGGGCAGAACTTTTTGTTTGTATGGACTCTTGTTACCCAGGTTAAGTTTTGATTAGTGACTTGGATGGAGGGCTAAGCCACATCACTAACTCCTCCCTGTGTGGGTAAGGCTGAGGGGACCCACCTCAGAGGAGGAAATTGAGGCAGGGAACATCTGCAGAGCTCTCCTTTCACTCTTGGTTTCATTCAGTCTTGGGTGGGATTTGACATACTAGAATAAGGGGGATGGGTGGGGGAAATTCATTGCCTGCCTATGTTAACCCCAATGTCCTGGCCAAATTCCAACTCCATCACTGCTATTTTCCCCACATAAAATAACCTGCACCCCCTGCATTTTCAATTAAAGTTATTCTTCACTCCCTCTTCTAAAAATATCTTTTTACAGTATTGCTGGTACAGGATGGCTGCCAAATTCCACCCCAGAAGTAGCTGCATTTCCTTGCTGGGTGATCCATATTCACACAGCGATATGCTTTAATTGTTTCCGGCCAGGCTGATGCTACTGTTTCTCACACCAGCTTTCAGTCCCAGTGGCCTGATCTGGATTCATCCCCCTCCCACCTACTTTCAGTGTAATAAGCTGGTGCATGCCCCTCCAACCGCCTGAAGAAAACCGTGACATCAGCACTTACTTAATTCCTCCCAGATGAGGAATCGAGTCCCCTTCTGGTTCCAGTCGTCCGTCTCAGACTGGAAGAGTAGCCCAGGCCAAGCCTCCCGAGCCACCGGCAGGCAGGGGGAGTACCCACAGCCCACACAGACACAGTAGCCGCTGGCCTTGTCCCCGGAGAGTTGCTGTCTGTTTGTCTAACCTCGTCGTCTCCTACCACAACTGGGACAAGAGCACAAGTGCAGAAGGTTGGGTGATGTGTGTGTGAGTGCGTGCACGCTGGGGGATAGAAGCAAATTGCCCTCTCATACAGAAAGCTGCTTCCAATGGACAGCAGAGAGCGACCTTAGCAGATGGATAATTCTTGGTTTGGTGGAGACAGGGCTGACGAGCCGCCTTTGGCTATGGAACTCAGATTGCTTGTGCCGGAACCGCGGCTGCTGTTATTGCTCTACTTGCCATTGTATTTTCCAAGATGCCAGGAGCTACCCACCCCTCCTCCCCTTTCTCTGATCTCCTGCTTTGATCTCCTTTTTGCCGGGGATTGGCGGGGAGAAGATGGGGCTCTGGCTCTGGGTTGGCCAGCCTGTTTGTCACTCATGAGCTTTTGCTGCTGCAGGGAGATTGAGGTTAAACAGTGAGAAGCTGGGATTTGTAGCACTATGCACTCTCAGTCTGGAAGGATGCCACATGCCATTGCCCCACAGAATTGGCGGGGGCGGAGAGGGGAGATTTTAGCTCCTGTATAACCTTTAGGATTGTTTCGCTTTGCAGTGCTTCCATCGGGCTTGGTTATACGGAATTCCAGCCTTGCCCAAGTCTTCTCAGGGGAAATCCACCAAGAGGGCATTTGTCCCCACCCATAACCACTGTGCCTTTTACCAGTGCAATTGCGTCATGTCCCGATGGTCATGACAATTGGTACTTTGCCCTATTGTCTTACCAGGGGTGCTGGAACAATTTTTACAGTGGGTGTGTTGAAATCAGAAACCATGTATTTTGTTATTACTCCTTCAAGCGAGGGGGTGCTATCCCTAGTTCCAGCACCCCTGTGTCTTGCATCTTTCATCTGAGGATCTCAAAGACACACACACACACACACTTACTTTAACAGGTGCCTCATATCCAATCTTGTAGTTTCAGCCTCTGTCTGTGGGAAGGAATTTGGAAGATAGAGGCAGTGGAAATCGAGCTCCTTTACACTGGGGTCAATCAGGAGCTGCTTTATGACATTTCACCAGCATAAAATCAACCTGCTCTAAGTGGAAGCAGCATCGGCATCAGATACATGCATGTTGCTCACCTGTCTATTTAGAAAACATCACTGGACATCAGCAATACCAGGAGAGAGGAGCTGGAGTGCCTTTAAGAAGCGATGTCAGGAAAGTAACTGAAATACTTATCTGATAGGTTGTGCCTCAGTAAATACAATCCACCCTAAATTCTCAATTACTAAGGGACAATCTACACTCAGTGCAATATTTGCTTTCCACAAGCTACTCTTGGTATAACCTTTTATGAGTGATGTACCTGAATATCTGGATGTTAATATCTAAACTGTTTTGTTAAATTTATTAACCTTAATTTGGGATATTGCAGATTGGGTACTATATATATATATTATGACTTTTAAACCAAACTTTGTACTTTTGGACAATTCAAGCATTACATTCAGATGTATAGTCACTTTTTCCTTAACCTGTGTATTTGATAATTTTAACATTAGCTTTAATAACAAAAATTAATATTTTAATGGACTAACTTCTGTTGGCGAGAGAGAAAAACTTTCCAGGTTCCACAGAGAAGAGACCCTTGTGTTAGTGGCTGAAACCAGTCCCCTGAATTATGTTTATTGTTTGCATTGTGGCTGCCACAATAGATTTCATGGACGGCTGAGGATTGGAATTGTGCACACGTGTAACCACCAAAGGACAATCCCTGCCCCCAAAGGTCTTCCAGTCTAAGTAGAACAGATCCCATTAGATCCCATGTCTGGATCATGAGGCATGGATCCAGTCTTCAAAGGTGGCTGCCTGAGTCTTCCAAGGAAGGGCACCGTTAATTGCATAATGGAGTTTAATGAAACTGAGGAATATCTGTTCTGAACTCCTGAAAATACCCCAGCCGGGACGTGGCAGTCACTATAGTGCAAGCGGCACAGTTCAGGGACGCTCCCTTGTCACCCACCTCTGCACTGAGACCTTTTTCCCAGGGCGCAAGGGCGGGGCCACCGGGGGTTGTGGAGAAGCGGCCCCCTCCCCTGGTTTCCCCTCCGCTGCGGGGTAGGACTGTTCTAACTGCTGCTGCCCTGAGCTCGCCCTTTTCTCCCCCGGCAGCCGCTCTCCCTGGAGCCCTGCTGGCTGGGGAACAGTGCAGCGAGGGGAACCGTGCACGGAGGCCGCGGTTGCACCCTGGGTTGCGCTGCCTGCAGCCCCAGCAGGAAGTGCCCTGAGTGCTAGTCGATAGAACGTGCCGCTGCCGCTCGCGCTGCAGGCTCCGGCTTTTTCCTGGGAGTCCCTGACTCAAACCCGCTGGGCGGGCTCGGGTCCCGCACAGGAGAAAAGGCAGCAGGGGCTGCCAGGAGTCTGTGTCGCTGGTATGTTGTAAATAACCTGGTGGCTTTGCTGTCCCAGCACCTAGGATCCGGAACAGGAGGGAAACCCCAATAACTCCCCTCCCCCCTCTGGCTGGTTGTTTCTGGGGTTGTTGTTTGTTTGTTTTGCGTTTCCCTCATCACAGCGGGATAAAATCCATGGAGTCCGTCTGGTTCTTCCTGCTTCTAGTCAGTTCCCCCCCGGTCTGTTGCCGCCCTGGGGATGCAAATACTGCACGGAGGGGGGATGTGAGTGTGTGTGTCGTTAAAAGCCACTGTTCTCACTAGTCTAGTTTAAAAACAAACCAAGGCGCGAACATTTCGCTTAGTAAAGTTAGTAAAACTTCCGGGCGCGGGGAGAGGTTACAAAATCCATTATTTTGGACAGAGGTGGGTTGAATCTGTCCCTTTAATTCTCACCTGATTGGTTCTCTCCCGTGTTATTCCTCATAGGAAAACCTTTGCTGTTCTATTCCAGGCCATATTGCAGCTGGGAAAGGTTATTTTGCTTTTCACAATGACCCTCTATGCACGGGGGATAGGCATCTCGTAGGGTTGTTAAGCAGAGCACCCCTGTCAACCTTCCAAAAAGAAAATGTGGGGGTAAGGAGAAGCCATAGCAGCTGCAGAGAGTAAGGACTGAGAAGGGAAAGCATCCCCTCGCAGAGAACAACTGGGGAAAGTTTTGTCCTGTGTTCTCCATTAAATCACAGCTCCAAAGTGTGGTGTTGAACAACTGTTTTATAGAGTTCTGGCTCCCTTTCTCTTTTTCCTCCTTTTTCCTTCTGGTCTTCCTGTTTATTTCTCTTCATTCCATACATGGATGCAGCTGTTCTTCTCTCCCCAAGATGTCCAGGGCTTCCCTCTGGCAGATTTTCCTGTCCTGACCTGGTCTTTCTCTACATTAGCGTGTTTCTTTCCCCCCCCCCCCTTCATGAGCCAATCTACCTTCCATCCCCTCTCCCCCACCTCTCCTTTCCCATGCCCAACCTCTTCACATGGAGCCCGGAGCCCAACTCCTGCTCACTCTCCAATGAGGCTGATGAGAGTGTTTTGGAGGGTGACTGGCAGTGAATTTGCGTGTCATGAGCTCACATTAAGATGGAGAATTTGGGACAGACTGGAAATAGAACACGGGTGGCAGGATACAGAGATGGTGCATTGGGGAGAATAGAACCGAGGCAGCAGCACACGTTGTCCAATGCAGCCACCTCAGGTGCATTGTGGGACAAAAGGTCCAAGACCAAGAAACGATGGCTGTTTAACCATAGCTGTGTACCGGCTTCTCCCCAGCCAAATGTGTTGACTGGCCCATCCTTAGAGGGACAGGCCTGCAAAGCTTAGCAGCATTGCTATGATATGGACTCCAGAGGGAGCGCTCTCCGGGAGAGAGACTAATGTGCTTCCAGTTAGATTTCATGAGTCATTGTGTTTGTGGAATCATTTTACACCTTGTAAGCAAGTTTTGGTACTAAGGAGAGGTGCCGGAGCCTGGAGTCTGTTTATCCACAGCACAAGCAACAGCATGCCATGGTCCCCACAGACCACCAGCAACGTGCCTCAACCCTACAGCGACCACCTACAGGAGTGATAGGGGAGTCTGGACTCTGCATCTATTCGCTGCCTCTTCTGTATTGTCAGCAAGAGGGTGGGGAGCACTTTGAGCCAGTTATGGCAGTGGTTTGGTGTGTGGATGTTTGCCCACAGGGCAGGGGGCTGAGACCATGGACTCATTTCACACAGGAGTCACCCTTTGGACTGTAACTCTCAGTTGCTATTGTCCAAGGCGAAATGGAGCTGTTGACTGCGAGGCGAAAAGCCCCGTTTCCCGCTCCCCATTCCCAGTGTTCTGCCCCTACTAGTTCCCTGCTGTTTAATCTCAATCCTTTAAACATAGATGCATTTTGTGATAGCATGAATGATTGTTTGTGTTTTCCTGTGCACCATGAGTGCCTTTCTGGCTGGGAGTGAGAAAAGCACCCTGCTCTCTGGTGGGTGGATTCCCTTTGACTCACTAGCCCATAAGCCACATGTGCTCTCTCTCTCTCTCTCTCTCAGCAGAGGAATGGTGCCCTGAGCTGGTGCCTTGCTGTGAGGAGATGCCCGCAGGATGCCTTTCACAATGCCCGTGGGCATGAGAAGACTCCCGCAGCAGCAGAGTGTCTGGTGGGCATTTAGCAGCCGTGATGTGGGAGTGTCAGGTGATGAGGAGACCATGCCACCAGCCTGCCGAGGCTTGAGATTGACTAGGTCTGGTGAAGGTGGCCCGGGAAGGAAGGACACACGTGGCAGCTTGGAAACCATAAGTGGCCTCTGATGAGATGAGGCTCCTCACCAGCCTGTTGCGCCGGATGCTGTTGGGCCTCCAGAATCTCTATGAAGGAGAGGGAGGGAGTCCTGCCAAATGCTGTGTCCTAAACCCCCACCGCCTGCTTCGGAGGCAGAATTTCAGTGCTAAAGTGACAGCCACTGAGCTGGTCAGCTACTGGCGAGGTGTGTTTGAGGCGAATGGGATCCCTGAAGCACAGGAATCCAGCGAGTATATCGTTTCCTACGTCCTGGGAGCAAAGACAGTTAAGTGGAGCGGAAGCAGGGCCGGCGCAACCCATTACGCGACCTAGGCGGTCGCCTAGGGCACTACTATTTGGGGGGCGCCGGCACCCCGGTCGTCAGCGGAATTTTGGGGGCGGGACCTTCCGCTGTCGGGGGCGGCATTTCGGGGGCGGGACCTTCCGCCGCCTAGGGCGCCGAAAAAGATGGCGGCGCTCCTGAGCGGAAGGGATTATGATTGTGTGGTCACAGCACTCCTGATTCGTCAACAAACTTGGCAATCTTGACTAGATTGTTTAATCTCTCTGTGCCTCTGTTTCCGTAGCTATGAAATGGGGAGACTGACACTTTCCTGTCTCATACGGGGATGGGGGTGAGGCTAAATTCATTAATTTTTGTAAAGTATTTTGCTCTCCTCTAATGATTTTTATACAGGGATCTGCCAGGGTTAGCACTGGTTGTAGCATGGGAAACAGTCACCTAGATTGTGTCTGGACCTGTGGCTGTGTGGCCTTGAATTTGGCCCACTCTCCTGAACCCCAGAACTTAGCATGTAAATGCAGAGGAACTGTTTGAATCAGTCACTTCTAAGTCTCTATGTAGATTCTGCTAACGATTTGGGATCTCAAAGAGTCTGGGGTGTTATTTATTGGTGAATGTTCCAATACCCTTTAAAGGTGCTGTTCGGGGACAGGAGAAAGAGGTGAGCAAGCTGTACAGTTGGGCAGGTATTAAAGTGATTTCTTCTTCAGTTTCACAGCTTGGGTGCTGGCAGCTTCTCCAGCCCGCTCACATTGGAGCACCGGCAGCAGATCCAGCAGCTGAGTATGAAGCGGCTACAAAGGTAGGAGCGTCCCCTTTTAAAATCATCCGGCATCTCTTCCTTCTGGTGGGAAGGAAGTAGCATGGAGGAAACAAACAGAGCGAGGGGGGTTGTGTTCACACTCAACGTGCTAGAGCAGATGCTAGCGCCGTGTCATTGTTGAATGACCAGGGAGAGGCGGTAATAAGAGTTTGCCATTGGAACAAGGAGGATGCATGATGTGGAACTTTACAAAAGAGGCCAGGCCCAGCTGGATGTTGGCTCCGAGTCCATTAGAGAAACTATCAATAGTGCCTTGTGCCGCCACTCCCCTGTCAGTTTCCGCTGGCTATGGTCCTCTTCTCAGCTCCCTGACCTCAACTGTTGTGCAGTGTTGCTGTGCAGTGTTAAATAGTTGACACGTTACACCCCAGAGATGGCAGATCCAGCCTCTGGGGAATTTTCCTGATGTTGGGGGGTCTCCCTGGCTGTTGTAGAGTTGGCAAAACCCAGTATTCCCCTCCCTCCCCACCGGATCTCTCAGTACAGGGGTGAATTGGCCCTGGTGTCTGCAAGTCACCTGGAATTGGAGATGGTGGGGCAGTCTGTGAGGAGAGGAAATGCTTAGGGACTTGGATCATTGAGAAAACTGAGACCTCCAGGAAGGCATCTGGAGTGAGCCTAGAGGAGATATGGAAAAAAACTTAACCCTTTGGATACTGCAGACATACATCCTCCCAATTATCCATGTGACTGGTGGTTATGGAACATGCTTGTGTCCTGCAGTGAGGGTTAGCTCTGCGATGCATGACAGGGGAGTATGTAGGGGATTCTAGAAGAGGCATCGTGTGTCAGCAGTGGATGCTGGGCTTCATGTATTATCTCCTCACTGCCCACGTGCTCATGGATCATCTTGTTAGACCCCTTCAGTTCCACATCCAAGGATCTTTAGCAGTGCCAGGCATTGCCCTCCATCCCCTGAAGCGAAGGTGCTGGCAATGACGATGCCCATGGCTTGGAGGTTGATAAGGTGATTGAGGGCTTGTCTGTAACAGGGGAGCCTAGTCCTAATGTGATGCGTAACCCACCCCCTCCTGTTGCAGGATGCCTGTGCAGTACGTCCTTGGTGAGTGGGATTTCCGGGAACTGACCCTCAAGATGAGACCCCCAGTCTTCATTCCTCGGCCCGAGACAGAGGTAAGACCTTGGAAAGGAGGCGTTTAAACTGCTCTTCCATGCACCGCATTGCTACAGATGTGCCCTGTACTGCATGAGATTCTGTCTATAGGTGATGAGCTGCCCAGATCAACCACCTCACACTTCCTTGGGGGGGGAGGAGGGGAGAGAGGAGGCAGAAAGGAGATATCTGAGACTGTTGTAGGCGAACTTTGCTTCCTGGCCCATGCTGTTGGGGGAGAGACTGTGTTTCTCCCAGCCCCACACTAGGGCAGGCTTTGGTAGCTAATCTATTTCACCTTGGCCAGTCACAAGGAAACCCCAAGTGGAAGTAGTTGGAGCATTTTCCTTTTTTTCTGCTATGGTAATGGCTTTCTCCATAGCCTAAGGACATTGTTAATAGAGCTCAATGGCTTGCTACTTTGATACCAGAATAAGAAGCCTGCAGCTATTCAGAGCTTATGTTAACAAAATCAGCCTGTGGTTGAAGGTAGCAATCACTCTTCTTGAAATCTCAGGATATTGGTAGTGGGATATCTGGAGCCTATTTGTGTCTTTTCTGCTTCAGATTGAGCCTGGGTTGGTAGAGGATGGAAGCTGTTCTCTTTGGGTAGCTTCTGCAGGACAAGCACTGAAGAAACTGGACTCAGATCACTGACTCATTCCCTAGGCCACCAAACAGGTCATTTCTGGCATGGACTGGATTTGAACCAGTGTCCTAGACATGGTGGGGTCATACCGATCTCTTGAGTCACCCATGTGTTCCTCATCCACCTGGACTGGTGACAAAGTAAGGAAACTGGATGGCTAAGAGGATTGGCCATGGAGCTTTTCATCTCTATCTCTCTGGCTCAAATCTGCTCCCAACTGGTTAGTAACTAAGTGCTTTTACCATTTGACTACAGCTTGGTGGCCATTATGAACTAAATTGGTGGGTCGCTGCTCAATTTCTCCTAGGCAGGTGCCCACGTCACAAAAGTGACCGATACAATTAGCCTCCTTGCTGGTAGTCTCAGAGATGCCAAAGGCAGGATGAGTCATGGAGACTGAAATACATATAGGACGGATCTGCTAGCTCACGGGTGAGCTGTATTGGGGATGGGGGGTGTGGGGGGAGGGAAGACTGTGTGAAAAGCACCTAGATGTACTGTACCTGATCTGTAGATAAAGAGAGGACCTCCAGTCCCCAGGGTTGTCCATCCTGCTTCTTTCATTAACCAAAAATAAAATATTTGAGAAAAAAACATTTCTATTATTTGGTCAGTATAGGGGTCTGATCCAGCTCTTCCTGAAGTCAGTGGCAAAGCTCCCATTGATTTTAATGGGAGGACGAGAAGGCCCTAGGTGAAGAATCCCATTACCCTAGCTTGTACAGTGACAGTATGAATGTTCAGCACTGTGACATCAGCACAACCTCATTAGTTTCCTACTAATGGAGCTCTGGAAATCTGTGGATATCTGCATCCGTGGACCATGTTTGCAGATTGTGGATTGGATGCAGATACAAATTTTTTATCTGTGCAGAGTTCTATCTACTAGGCAAAATTGCACCAAGATTGCTTTCTCTAAATGTAGTGCTCGCATCCAAGAGTGGAGACTGCCCGAGTTGTGTCTAATGCCTCGCTTTTATCATGCTGGTTATGATGATCCAGTTTGGAGCAGATGCCCTGAATGATGATTGTTTTCTTAGTTAGAAAGCTGCCCCTCAACAGCTACATCCAAAATCAATAGCCAAAAAGGAGAGTTTCTAGCAGCTGTGTTGCATAGGTAGTCCTGTTCCTGTCAACTTCAGAGAGCATTTCCGGCCTCTGACCCTCTTCTAATTCATGGCTGCAATGTTGGCACAAATGCCAGAGGGAGCTTGTATGTTCTGAAAGTCAAAACATCTGCTGATAAGGCTTCCTTCGGTGCTATGCTCTAATTCTTTCCATGCAACATCAGCCCCGCCAGTCCTTAAACAAAGGCCTATTGCATACAGAGCAGGCCATGATTGCCAATGCAAGAGAGCATTGCTGGTTGTGCCCATGTGCTTGCATGGTTTGGTAAATGCATCTCCACTGGCCCAAATTACAATGCAGTGTGCTGGAACATGCTACATTTAAAGGTGTTCAGCGCAGACAGGAACTCTGTCTACAAGGGAAATTTTTACCAGTTAGACCACTATAACCCACTGTGTGGACACTCCTATTCCAGTATAAGAGTGGCTTTTTTCTGGTATAGCTTGAATCCCTTCACAAGTGACATAAATTAAACCTAAAGGAGGTCACTGTAAACTGGAATAAGACTGCCCACGTAGGAGTTGATCCTGATATAACTAAGGTGGTTCATAGAATCATAGAATATCAGGGTTGGAAGGGACCTCAGGAGGTCATCTAGTCCAACCCCCTGCTCAAAGCAGGACCTAATCCCAACTAAATCATCACAGCCAGGGCTTTGTCAAGCCTGACCGTAAAAACCTCTAAGGAAGGAGATTCCACCACCTCCCTAGGTAACCCATTCCAGTGCTTCACCACCCTCCTAGTGAAAAAGTTTTTCCTAATATCCAATCTAAACCTCCCCCACTGCAACTTGAGACCATTACTCCTTGTTCTGTCATCTGGTACCACTGTGAACAGTCTAGATCCATCCTCTTTGGAACCCCCTTTCAGGTAGTTGAAAGCAGCTATCAAATCCCCCCTCATTCTTCTCTTCTGCAGACTAAACAATCCCAGTTCCCTCAGCCTCTCCTCATAACTCATGTGCTCCAGCCCCCTAATCATTTTTGTTGCCCTCCGCTGGACTCTTTCCAATTTTTCCACATCCTTCTTGTAGTGTGGGGCCCAAAACTGGACACAGTACTCCAGGTGAGGCCTCACCAATGTCGAATAGAGGGGAACGATCACGTCCCTCGATCTGCTGGCAATGCCCCTACTTATACAGCCCAAAATGCCGTTAGCCTTCTTGGCAACAAGGGCACACTGTTGACTCATATCCAGCTTCTCGTCCACCGTAACCCCTAGGTCCTTTTCTGCAGAACTGCTGCCTAGCCACTCGGTCCCTAGTCTGTAACAGTGCATGGGATTCTTCCGTCCTAAGTGCAGGACTCTGCACTTGTCCTTGTTGAACCTCATCAGGTTTCTTTTGGCCCAATCCTCTAATTTGTCTAGGTCCCTCTGTATCCTATCCCTACCCTCCAGCGTATCTACCACTCCTCCCAGTTTAGTGTCATCTGCAAATTTGCTGAGAGTGCAGTCCACGCCATCCTCCAGATCATTAATGAAGATATTGAACAAAACCGGCCCCAGGACCGACCCTTGGGGCACTCCACTTGAAACCGGCTGCCAACTAGACATGGAGCCGTTGATCACTACCCGTTGAGCCCGACGATCTAGCCAGCTTTCTATCCACCTTATAGTCCATTCATCCAGCCCATACTTCTTTAACTTGCCGGCAAGAATACTGTGGGAGACCGTATCAAAAGCTTTGCTAAAGTCAAGGAATAACACATCCACTGCTTTCCCCTCATCCACAGACCCAGTTATCTCCTCATAGAAGGCAATTAGGTTAGTCAGGCATGACTTGCCCTTAGTGAATCCATGCTGACTGTTCCTGATCACTTTCCTCTCCTCTAAGTGCTTCAGAATTGATTCCTTGAGGACCTGCTCCATGATTTTTCCAGGGACTGAGGTGAGGCTGACTGGCCTGTAGTTCCCCGGATCCTCCTCCTTCCCTTTTTTAAAGATGGGCACTACATTAGCCTTCTTCCAGTCATCCGGGACCTCCCCCGATCGCCATGAGTTTTCAAAGATAATGGCCAATGGCTCTGCAATCACATCCGCCAACTCCTTTATAACCCTCGGTTATCACACCTTAGGTTATAACAAATAATCTTTCCCATGCAGACAAGGCCATAGACATCCCAGCCACAGTGCCTTTTTAACCAACAAAATGCAGTCACATTCCTTCATTCCACCCGAGTGGATCCCAGCTGAAATCTCCTCAGGGTCACCCCTCTCCTGCACATGGGGGCTGAACCCTTTGTTGACGCACTCCTAGAAATTCAAAAGGCTTTACATTTCCCCTTTGTTGAGGTTCCTGGGAATGTTTCTTATGTCAGCAAATTCCTTTGTAGAGAGACATTGCATGTCTTGCCACCCACTAATTTAGATCTAATTTGCCAAGCCTAACTGGAAGGAGGAAGCAATCAGGCAGGCACTTGTGAGAGGCCAGAGGCTGGCAGGCAGGTGGTCTGTGCTGCTGCTGAGTTTGGGAGGACAGAGGAGTTGTCCTATGTATCATTTCATCTGGAAATATAAGAGGAAATAACAAAGGATCTGATGAGTGAGGGTGATAGGGAGGAGTAGTGGGAGGGTGCTGATGAGTAGGGGTTAGAGGGGAACCTACCCTGTGGCAGAGTAAGTATCTGTCTTACTCAGAAAGCAGAGCAGCAGCAGCATATGCCCCAGGCTGCTGCTGCTTCTCTTGTAGCTGTTGCTGTTTCTTGGCTTTCTGTTGTCTCATCATCATTTCTGTAATGTCATATGCTGGTCAGCAGTGGCATGGCGAGAGATGGTGAGGTATGCTGAGCTTCACTCTTGCTGCTGTGTAAGTCTGTGTATTGCTCAGGTCTGATTCTGTTGATTGTACATTAAATAATGGGAGCACCTGCTGCTGGCTCTGACAAAGCTGCTGTATTTTGAGCCAGCCACTTCTGGTATCTGATGCAGAGACACGGCTGAAGATCTGTGTGTTCTTTCTGCTTGGCCTTAATCCCATCCTACCCTGTCACCATTCCCAGCCGTGCCGTCTAGTTTAATGTCAAGCTGACAAAAACATTGGGAACTCAGTTGTTTGTTGTCTTGAGAAGGTGTGTGGGCAAGACCATTTACATCACAATCATACCAAACACGTGGCCCAGTTATCAGGCCATTGACCCTACGTGGGAGCAGTCATGGGCCAGCTTTGGGGGAGGATAGTTGGATAGGAAGTGGGTGGGGACAGGTCCAGATATTGAGCACCGTCCAGCTGGATGATGCTTTGTGCATGTACTCTTTCCAAGCACCACGTACTGTGTATAATCTGTTGCACAAACTGAGTGGGTGTCCTGCTCCTTTCACTCTGCTGCTTTGGACATTGAGCTCTGTGTGGTGTGTTTCAGGGGTGGGTGTTGCTTTGCATATGTCGCCAATGTAACTTTTCAGGAATTCCATTTTACTTTAAAAATGCAACAGGAAAATCTCTAATTTATTTTTTGAGCAAATAATGTAGTCAGTACATTTGAGCTGTCTTCCTGCTTGTGATTTGTCTGCAAGCAGTTTGCAATGTTCTCATAGCGATTGGTGGTTAGAAATCTTTCACCAGATAACGTCTGAATAATTCTTGGTCTGTAGATCATCCACAGGCAGCTCACTGCCAGTAACTGTTATCCCATATTTGAACTGGTTCATTCTGATTGCACGCAAGTCATCTGGCATGTTTCTGTTCCCTGATTGGCTGAGTGTAACTCTTACTATTGAGACTCTGATGCAGATATATTTACAAGTACAAAATGTGCTTCCTGTTGCTATTTGGTGAAACTTTGCTGCTTCCACAAATGTTCCTGCCTGTAAACGTGGGCACAAGTTAGGAGAAGGAGCTGTCTTTATTACACATTTGTACCGCACCTAGTACAATGGGGTCCTGGTTCTTGATTGGGGCCCCAAGATGCTACATTAATCCAAAAAAGAATAAGGAAACAGACACGTAAGGAGTGTGAAACCAGCAAAATCATATTTGATTGTATGAGCGAATATATAAATGAAAAATAAACTCCTTTTTCTGGTTTTCTTTTTCACCTGTGTGAAATTCATCACTTTCTAGTCTATTCAAGTTCTTATGCTGCACCCATCTCCATGGTGTGTAAACTCTCAACCCACAATTTTTTGCATTCATTTCAGCTCATACGGTTTCACACCCTTTCTTGTATTTCACATTAGCATTTGGATTTCTTTGAAACCCATCAGGGTGAAACTGAAATTTCATGTGAATCAGAGTTCTTTTAAGCTCTGATCATTGACTTTGGGTCCATGAGTGCTCGTTCAGTTCAGATCCTTGCCAGATTTCTTTAAGAAACCGATACTAAACTGTCTCAGAAAATTTCTGCCTATTCAAGGGCTGCATAAGATTTCTGAATATCAAAGTGAAAGGCTCAAGACACCAAAAACCTTTTGCAAGCAAGGTGGTTGGCTTTATTTCTGTATTTACACCCCAGATTTACCTGTATCAGCAGTTTGCATGGGTGGAGATTTTCTTGCCAAAGGTTGGCTCTTCTCTACTTTTCATGTATTGTTATTGTTATGTATCTTATTTTTTGGACTGAAGTGGTGCCTAGTAGTCTCCATCATGGACCAGGACCCATTGTCGTAGGTGCTGTAGAAACACAAAATACAGTCCCTACCCCAAAGAACTTACAGTCTAGATAGAGTATAATTCCACAATGGGTCCTTGGTCTTTTGGGGAAATACCTTCCACAAATTCCCAGGCTAGATTGTATGCTGTTCTTCTGTATAGTGTACAGGTGTTTTAGCCTCTTATGGAATAGAGAAAAACAAAATCATGTGAAGGATGTCTCAAGCCAGAGGCAAACCAGATATTATCTTACATGTGTAACCACAGGCTAAATTAAGCCTCATCATAATTTCACATATAGGAGTTTTTAATTTGGTCCTATGGTTTACCTCCTAGATTATTTTGGTAACACATATCTCACCCCTAGAGGGCACTCCAAGCTCAGATTCACTCCCTGCTCCCTAGGTTCCTTTGACTTCCAGGAATTATTTCCCTGTAGCTGATGATTAACAGGGTTTCCGGTGTCTGTTTTCCTCCCTGAGTGAGGCTGAATTTTTAGGCAAATGAAGGCTCATTTTTAAAAGTAAACATTGTCTCCCTCCAAATCCCTCTCCCCTGGAGATGGCTTTCCTGCCAGAGAGGGACAGTTGGGTCTGTTCAGAACTTTCTGAAATGCCTTCCTGTGGACTTGCTGAATGGAGAGCCACAGGAAGGGACAACTTCCAACTATCCTTAGGAAGCTTTGCTCCCTGAGCCGCAGAATGGTTAACTAGCACTACCTCTAACCCTCCCCTTAGGCCTTGTCAGGGCTCACCGCCCCACTTGAGCCTTGGAGGATTCATCGTGGCAATCTTTGACACCTCCACAGCCCTGTGGTTCGCTGGGATTTCAGCACCATTTCAGAGCTGTAGGAGGCTTTTTAGTCCCAGACAAGCCTGTCTTAGATTGGTTGTGGGGGCTAGATCATAGAAATAAATCACTGACCTGTAAAGAGGAAAGGATGGAGTCAGGACTAAGGGCTTGGCTACACTTCCAAGTTACAGCGCTTTAAAGGAGCCCCGGGCGCACTAGCTCACTACCCGTCCACATTGGCAAGGCACGTAGAGCGCTTTGACTCCACGGCTAGAGCGCTCCTGGTACTCCACCTTGGCGAGTAGAATAACGTTTGATGCGCCCCAGCGTCAGTGTGAACGAGGTGTTGCATTACTGTGCTCTCATCAGCCTCCGGAAACGTCCCATAATCCCCTTAAGTCAAGTGGCCACTCTTGTCATTGTTTTGGATATGCCCTTTGAAAGCTCCGTTTGACAGACGGCATGCTTATCTGCTCCAAGACAAAGTAACCATTACTGTGGAATGCTGTGTGTGAGAGAGGCGGGGGGAGGCGGAGCTCTGCTGCTCTCTGAACTTACAAGACAGCATGCTGACATGCTCTCAGCCCCCCAAAACCCCACTCTCTCTCCCCCCACATACACACAACACACCCCCTGTCACACTCCACCCCCCCACACACATTTGAAAAACACGTTGCAGCCACTTGCACGCTGAGATAGCTACCACAATGCACTGCTCTCTGTGGCCGTTGCAAGAGCTGCTAATGTGGCCACGCCAGTGCGCTGGCAGCTGTCAGTGTGGACAGATTGCAGCGCTTTCCCTACTGTGCTCTACGAAGGCTGGTTTAACTCAAAGCGCTTTACATCTGCAAGTATAGCCACGCCCTAAGAGGCACATTCAGCGTGAGAGATGTGTGTGTATGAAAAATTGTAAACCCCATCTTCTGTGCACGTTTCCGATACTCTACGTGCAAAGACAGAAAAAGGGATGGCTGGCTGGCTAGTATTGCTGTGGGGCAGAGTTAAGGTTTTTTTGGAGAACGTGCATCCTTAGTTGTGCATTTCTTAGGTTTCTGACTCTTTTTATTGTTCTGGCAAGAGCAGGGGTATTGTGTTTTATTTATAACTCTGATGTTCTTGAATGGGAGTATGCACTAAAACCACTGCTGTCTACTTGCCCCCTTCAGTTAGCGGTGTGATTCCTAGATTACAGAGATATACTCACGTTAGCTCGAAAGAGTAGTGTAGCCACAGTAGCCTGGGGAATGGTATCATGATCCAGCTGCCCTGATTACGTACCCACAAGGTCCAGGTGGGTTTGTACTCATGGTAACTAGCCTGTGACGCTGCTCACCGCTGCCCATGTTACTGTGACTACAGCCATTGAGCTAGTGTGAATATAGCAATGCGAGCTGGGAATCACACCCCTACCTTCAAGCCTAGGCTTTGCCTGAGTGACATTTTGTTCGTGCTGAAATATGTTATACAAGCATGTGATCAAGGTTTGACTCAAAGAGAGCTTTCATGGATTATAACTGAACTTTTAGTTAACCTTAATTATGAACTTTTTAATTTCTTCAGAGCCATACAAAAGGGAGAAGAACAAGAAAGATCTGCATTCATTAAGCTGCGTATTTAAATAGACAGATTGCAAGGTGGGGGATTTCTCCACTGTTTTATGTGTAAGTGGCATTATGTTCATCTGCTTGAGAAGCCATTATCGATGCTGGATGGATCGAAGCCTCTGTTTTTATTCCTCAGAGTCCTTGTTAATGCCACAAATTGCATCACTTTTTAGCAATTGCAGAAGGCCATGTAGTCTAGTGGTTAGAGCCATGGATTGGGAGCCAGGAGACTTGAATCCTCTTCCCAGTTTTGCCAGTGAGCTGCTGTGTGGCCCATGGCAAATCACTTCCCGCCTCTGTGCCTCTGACTTTCCTGTGTGTGAGGTGGAGATGCCAATGCTTGCCCACCTTTGGAAAGGGCTTTGGGATCCTTTGATAAAAGGAGCTATGCTAGGGCAGCTGGGGAGTACCAAAAGAGACTTGGAAATGTCAATTTTTAATTAAAAATCCCCAACCTTTCTTTGCAAACACAATTCGCTCCCCTCGGGGCTGGGCAGAGAGGAGGCAGCTTTCCTTTAAGAGCACACATGGACCTGGACATGCTTGGAATGAATTGACTTAATGCAGGGGTCGGCAACCTTTCGGAAGTGGTATGCCGAGTCTTCATTTAGTCACTCTGATTCAAGGTTTCACGTGCCAGTAATACATTTTAACGTTTTTAGAAGATCTCTTTCTATAAGTCTATAATATAGAACTAAACTATTGTTGTATGTAAAGTAAATAAGGTTTTTAAAATGTTTAAGAAGCTTCATTTAAAATTAAATTAAAATGCAGAGCCCCCCGGACCGGTGGCCAGGACCCGGGCAGTGTGAGTGCCACTGAAAACCAGCTCGCAT
This sequence comes from Platysternon megacephalum, assembly GCA_003942145.1. Taxonomy (NCBI): domain Eukaryota; kingdom Metazoa; phylum Chordata; order Testudines; family Platysternidae; genus Platysternon; species Platysternon megacephalum. The sequence continues at coordinate 1,418,703 of QXTE01000264.1, forward strand.
GCCGCCTTCGGCACGCGTGCCATAGGTTGCCTACCCCTGACTTAATGTATGCTCTGGTTATCACCTCTCCACTATACTAGTTGTTCCTTGTATCTCTCAGCTCTCATACCACACATGGGCTCTTACTTTCCTGCCTTCCAAGCTTCTGCTCCTTTGGAATCCTGTTCTGTTTGAGACTGGGATCTCAGGTCCATGTTTTTCAGGTCCTTAGCTGAGAAGCAGTGTGGTTTAGCAGTTAAAGCACAGGGTGGGAAGTCAGGACTAGAGCTGGGTGAAACTACTGCAGAAAAGTAATTGGGGAGAGTCATTTGAATAAAGTCTGCAGATTAGTTTGGACAGAATCCATGACCCATTTCCTTTGTCCCTCACCAACATTAGCCTAAACGGGGTTTTAGGAACACAGGAATTGCCAGACAAGATTGGATCAGTGGTTCATGACATCTGGGATCCTGTCTTTGACAATGGCCAGTACTTGCAGCTTCAGAGGAAGCCAGCATTTTGCAAATGTTCAGGGGCAGCTATGAAGGGATGAAGATTAATGCTGGAGGCATCCATGTAGCTGCCTCCTGGTCTGTTTGGGATCAAAGGCCCCCCTCAGTGGCCTTGTGTTGGGCTGCTGCCCCGAAAGCACTAGTATGGCTGCCTCAGCGCCTCATTGGCATGGGGTTGTCTAGGGTCTGTGTGGGAGGCTCGGGGGTATGTGAGGTGTGTCCCTTTCCCCACGCTGCCAGCCAGGGGGTGAACTGGGATTGCTGTGAGCTGTGCTGCCATCTGAACATGGAGCTGGCCTGGAGGCCTAGTGTTTAAAAGGGGCACAGGGGAATTTTCTGTGGCTTCCATATGCTCACATTTCCTGCTTGGCCTCCATGTGCCCTGCTGCAGATTGATTGGGAGCCAGTGGACAAACAGACAGGAAGGGGGCAATCAGATTAGGCTCTGCAGAGAGTCCTGGATTCTGGGAAGTGCGGTTTCTGGGGGCGGAAAAAACACATGTAAAAACATTCCCAGGAAGTGACAGTGTGTGTCTCTGGGTGTTTGGACAGGGGTGTACACCCAGCCTTCTGTATCCCTCACTGTCTCCCCCTGCTTCCCAACTCTAACCTGAGAGATTCACAGGCAGCACACCACCCTGGCTGTTGACCCTCAAACTTCATCTTCCCTGCTGCTTCAGGACACTTGAGCCAGGAATGGCATGACGCAAAGGGATGCTCCCAGGGAGGGCTGAGAAGCATCAGAGTCAGAGCCCGAAGGAAGCGTTTGGGGTGCTAAGAGGGTTAACATGCTATCTCCCTGCCCCTGCAGCTGTTAATGTTGTATTTTGTGTTATGTGAAAGAAAAACACGGGGTTACTCTCCAGTTTTTCTGATAGTACTGATTATTATTAATATTTGTTATCTGTGCTATCATAGCGTATAGGAGCCCCAGTCATAGACCAGGAACTGATTGTGCTAGACGCTGTACAAACACAGAACATTGGGAAAGGCAGTCCCTGTTCCAATGAGCTTCCAACCTATAATACTCTATCATCCCACTGCTGGGCCTACACACAGCTCTGCCACTGCACCTCAGCCCTGGCCTACAGCCCACCCTGTGGTACCTATCCTGCCCTCCAGTATGCACCATATTGAACTGCAGCACCCCTGTCCTATGTCTATTAAGCACAGAGGCTGTCAGCAGCACCAAACTGTGCAGGGTTTCTGTGGTACCATTATACAGCCACTGGAGGACGACTGGATATCAGCAGGCTCTTTTCTCTTTACCCGTAAGAGATTGCATGAGCCCCCCACCAAAGTCTAAGATGAATCGCTCTCTATACCTCTGCAGACAGCTTTCACACAGCAGTCTCCTAATGCAAATGGGAGGTAGGATGACATCAGCAAAGCAGTGCTTGTCCAAAGTTCACACTGTGTTCCATCCTGGGAGGCAGAGAAGTGGTTGGGGTGAAGAGGTTAATTACACAGGAGGTTTTCAGCATTTAACTAGTTTCTTGAGGAAGATGTTTGTGACGGTACCTCCCATAAGGCTTTGTGGGAATATGACATAACTGGAATACGTTTTGTGCTGCCTGTGCCAGGTACATATCTATGTAAAGGTTATGATCTACTAGTTATGTTCACCCTAGTTGTATGCAGGCACCATTTGTGTGTTCAAAGTTATGAACATGGGCTGTGTAATTGCTTGATTCCTAAGGGGCCTCAGTTAGAACATTTGGTGACTTCTGGGGAAAGGAATGTGCAAATTAGGTGTTCAGTCAGGGGGCACTTAACAGACAAAAGAGCTTGGAAGATTCCAATCCACATCAGAAGTCTACCTGAGGACGTTCAAGGCAGCATGTGGGTAATGGCTGCTACCTGCAGTCCTGAGTCATGCATGGGCATGTGACCTGCCCATGTGATTTTCGAATCTCCATTCTGTGACAGGATTCTACAGAGGGAGAGGAGGGGGTCTCCACCCACAAGAGACAGTCTATTTAAACCTGTGGGAGACCCCTCCATTTTGTCTTCAGCTGGCTAAAGAAGGAGCCTCTCCACCCCCACAGGACACTTGAAGGAAACTGAAAACTACAGGGGGTGTGAGTGATTGCTGGACCCAGGCTAAAAGAAGATTAGCCTGTAAAAGAGAACATTTTGGAACTGGTGAGGATCTTATCTGTATTTAGTGCAATTAGACATAGATTTGCGTATTTTATTTTATTTTGCTTGGTAACTTCTTTTGTTCTGTCTGTTACTACTTGAAATCACTTAAATCCTACTATCTGTATTTAATAAAATCACTTTCTACTTATTAATTAACTCAGAGTATGTATTAATACCTGGGGGAGCAAACAGCTGTGCATATCTCTCTATCAGTGTTATAGAGGGCGAACAATTTATGAGTTTACTCTGTATAAAGCTTATACAGGGTAAAACGGATTTATCTGGGTTTAGACCCCATTGGGAATTGGGCATCTGAGTGTTAAAGGCAAGCAGACTTCTGTGAGCTGTTCTCAGGTAACCCTGCAGCTTTGGGATAGGTGGTTCAGACTCTGGTCTGTGTCTGGAGCAGATAGGTGTGTCTGGCTATCAGCAAGGCCATAGTGCTGGAACTACCTGTAGCTGGCAGGGGAGAATAGAAACAGAGGTAGCCTTTGCACATCAGCTGGCAGCTCCCAAGGGGGTTTCTGTGAACCAACCCGTCACAGTGGCGTAGTCGAACAGGATCTGTGCACAGCTGATTGCTTTGAGATACTGGTAGTGATTTTAAGTGAGTTTTAAGTGTGGTGGCTGGAGAACAGACAAAGTGGTTACTGGTTTGTTATTTTCTGTTTGCTTATTTCGGGAAAGGGAAGTAGGGACAGAAAAGGAAGCAAAATAAGTAAGAAGGAAGATCAGAAGACTGTGAGAGTCTCTGTTAACTAAGAATCCCCTGAGCTGAGTCTATCCCAGTTTCAGTGAACTGCAGAGGGGTGTGGCCCAGCAGAAGAAAGCAGGAAAATGCCTACTAGTGAGACAGCCACCAAGCTCGAATTGGCTAGGTTGGAAGCAACAGAGAGAGAGAATGAACATAAGAGACGGGTAGAGCTAAGACAATTAGAAATTGATGCTGTGGAGGCAGAAAAAGTGAGGGAAGAGGCTGCCCACAAGAGAGCTATGGAGATGGAGGCAGCAAGGGAAGAGGCTGCCCACAAGAGAGCTATGGAGATGGAAGAAGCTGCCCACAAGAGGGTTATGGAGGCCCAGAAACATGAACTGGCTGTTCTGGAGTTGAAGAGACAAAATCCTTCACCTGCTGGCTCCACTTCCCCAAAAATCCACAAATGGGAGCGACTGTGCCCACAGTATGATGAGTCCAGCGATATTGCCGAGTATTTCATCACCTTTGAGAGACTGTGCACCCTCCATGCCATCCCTGAAGATCAGAAACTGACCACATTAATAGCAAAATTGACTGGCAGAGCTCTGGACATATTCAATAAGATGCCTATTGATGATGCTTCAGACTATGGTAAATTTAAGGAACTGGTTTTGAAACAGTTTCAGGTTACACCTGAAACCTATAGGGTTAAATTCAGGAGTCTTAAGAGGGGATCTGGATTAAGTAATCTGGCTTATGCCAATGAAATGAGAGATTTGGTAGATAAGTGGGTGCGGGGGAAAGGTGTTACAAGCTTCGAAGGGATGTGTGATCTGGTTACTCAGGAACAATTCCTGAATATGTGCAGTGATGATGTGAAACAGTATGTGTGGGACAAAAAGGTAAATGCACTGGGTGAATTAGCTGGGTATGCAGACTCTTATGAGCAAGCACAAGCTGCAATCAAACATAAACCACAGGCAGAGGGGTATAAGGGTGGGGGAAAGCAGAATCACCGTTTTATCCCTGGGTCTGGGAAAAAAGAGGCTGGGCGGTCACCTCCCCATTCCCCTGGTACTCGTCCCAAATTTCCTGTGCAAGCAGAGGAGCCCAGGAGGTGCTATCATTGTAAGTCCACTGAGCACCTGAGGAATAAGTGTCCCTTGCTGAGTGAAAACAGGCAGCAAGTTACACAGGAAGCTGCAGCTTCTCAGAGCCAGGCTGTGGCCTCTTTCCACACAGGATTTGTAAAGCTTGCTTCCACACAACCAAGCAATAAGCATATGCATGCTGTCGAAATTAATGGAGAGGTGGTTATGGGATTAAGGGACACGGGTGCAGAGATTTCTGTGATCAGGAGGGACCTGATCCAGGAGAAGGATTTGTTGCCAGGTAAAATGGCAGAATTAGAGCTGGTTGGGGGTTACAAAGTCCTTGCACCTTTAGCTAAAGTTCACATGCAAACTCGGGATTTGCAGGCTGAACTGACAGTTGCAACGGTGGCACACAATTTTGCACCGTTTCTACTGGGAAATGATTTCTTTAATGTGGCAGAATCTGTCCCAGGGTTGGTTAGCAGGGAGAAGGAATCTTGTGCTAAAAGCCCCGGAGGGGAGGGTGAAGTCACATGGACTGCTGGGGGAATAGGAGAGTGTCTCTTAGATTCCTCTGCAGCAGTACAGGGAGCAGCTGCGGGGGCAGGGATGGTTGTAGCCAGTTCCTGTGGCCCCAGGGCTCAAGGGAAGTTCCAGAGGGAGGGGCTGGACGAAGCCAGCTCCTGTCCCGTAATCATCTCCCTGGGGGAGGGGGATGTACCACCTGGTAACAGGGGGGTCACCCCAGCTGCTGACTGCCAGGAAGTTGCAGGTCAACAGGGGGCAGGGCCCGCCCTGGGGTGCACAGAGACGTGTGTCCCGAAGGTGGAAGTTGGGGTCTTGGTAACTGCTGCGGTGGGAACAGACCCCAAAGACTCTGTAGCTGGGTGCCAGCCCAACCCGAGTGAAAGGGGGGGGATTTTGCTGGCCAGTGAAAGGTCTGTCATGGCTGGTAGCTGTGAGCCCACAGCTGGAGCAGGGTCACCTTCCCTTTTGGGGGACACAGGAGTGTCTGACCCAGAGGGGAGCCCAGAGAGGGAAGCCCAGATGGAAGGTGAGGGGGGGCCAGAGAGTCTGCCCACCTTTTGTAGGGAGGGACTTTCCCAAGAGGAGGGTGAAAAGCCTGCATTTAAAATGCCAGCTCCCTCTCTTGTAGATCAGGTTTTAAGGGAAACCTGGGGGTCAAGTCTCCCGGAGGGGGGGGCCCATCCAGCTGACCTGTTGGAAACAGAAAGTGAGGTGCCCAAAGGGGTACAGAGCACCCCATTGAAAAAGGCTGTTCTTACCCCACTTGTAAGAGATGAAACTCTCTCTCCTAGACAGGGGGGGGGAAATCTCTGCATGAGTGAAACTCTACCAGGGGGCGGGGACCAGCCCAGAGAAATTCCGGAGGGAGGGGCCGAGGGCAGGCAGGGTTGTAGTACACCCTTTCCTGGCCAAAGACCCAAACACATGCCTGAATTAGCAGCTTTCCCCACAGAGGCTGAAGATTCTGAATCAGAGTGTCTTCCAGAAGGCACAGAGAACTGGGAAAATGCAATAGATGCTAAACAGGTCAAATTGAGTGAACAAAACCTGTCCACCGTAGATTTGCTGTTAACCTTGTGTCTTTTGCTGATTCACCTCTGGGATAAAACAAAAGAATTCATACTAGTGGTAAACCCTCTAAAAACATGGAACATACCTGATTTATGGAGAAAACTGTTGTACATGCTAGGGATGGTAACAAGACAGCCCCACAAGCATGTTGCTTTGCAGCCTATACCTGTAAATAGACTGGAAGCTTGGCACAGCAGCAAAAGCATAACAGGCCCATGCTGCTGTGTAGAAGGGGAAACTGAGGCACACCGCCTCATGGCCTTGGTGGTTAAAGGTCAAGACACCTCCACTTTAACAGGTATTGCTGTCTGCATTCTGTTAATGCTACACCCCAACCTGTTTTCAGGCATCTGGGGATCAGGAACCTCAAAATGGGCTAAAACCCCTAGAACTGACATATGGTTTCAAGGTACTGAAAAGAAGTGTGATCAAAGACAAACAGGAATTTTACGGGTACTGCCTCCGCCATGGACAGTGTCCAAGTCTCTGGCAGTAAGTTCAGGGGGAGGGTGTGACGGTACCTCCCATAAGGCTTTGTGGGAATATGACATAACTGGAATATGTTTTGTGCTGCCTGTGCCAGGTACATATCTATGTAAAGGTTATGATCTACTAGTTATGTTCACCCTAGTTGTATGCAGGCACCATTTGTGTGTTCAAAGTTATGAACATGGGCTGTGTAATTGCTTGATTCCTAAGGGGCCTCAGTTAGAACATTTGGTGACTTCTGGGGAAAGGAATGTGCAAATTAGGTGTTCAGTCAGGGGGCACTTAACAGACAAAAGAGCTTGGAAGATTCCAATCCACATCAGAAGTCTACCTGAGGACGTTCAAGGCAGCATGTGGGTAATGGCTGCTACCTGCAGTCCTGAGTCATGCATGGGCATGTGACCTGCCCATGTGATTTTCGAATCTCCATTCTGTGACAGGATTCTACAGAGGGAGAGGAGGGGGTCTCCACCCACAAGAGACAGTCTATTTAAACCTGTGGGAGACCCCTCCATTTTGTCTTCAGCTGGCTAAAGAAGGAGCCTCTCCACCCCCACAGGACACTTGAAGGAAACTGAAAACTACAGGGGGTGTGAGTGATTGCTGGACCCAGGCTAAAAGAAGATTAGCCTGTAAAAGGGAACATTTTGGAACTGGTGAGGATCTTATCTGTATTTAGTGCAATTAGACATAGATTTGCGTATTTTATTTTATTTTGCTTGGTAACTTCTTTTGTTCTGTCTGTTACTACTTGAAATCACTTAAATCCTACTATCTGTATTTAATAAAATCACTTTCTACTTATTAATTAACTCAGAGTATGTATTAATACCTGGGGGAGCAAACAGCTGTGCATATCTCTCTATCAGTGTTATAGAGGGCGAACAATTTATGAGTTTACTCTGTATAAAGCTTATACAGAGTAAAACGGATTTATCTGGGTTTAGACCCCATTGGGAATTGGGCATCTGAGTGTTAAAGGCAAGCAGACTTCTGTGAGCTGTTCTCAGGTAACCCTGCAGCTTTGGGATAGGTGGTTCAGACTCTGGTCTGTGTCTGGAGCAGATAGGTGTGTCTGGCTATCAGCAAGATTGAGTGCTGGAACTACCTGTAGCTGGCAGGGGAGAATTGAAACAGAGGTGGCCTTTGCACATCAGCTGGCAGCTCCCAAGTGGGTTTCTGTGAACCAACCCGTCACAATGTTTTTTCAAATAATTTGTTCTTGTAATGAGCCTGGACTCAGTGAATAGTTTGTGATGAATAACTTATTCCATTAAATTCACTTTTTTTTATTTAATTCACAAATTTCCTGTGAACGGCTTGCAAAATTCTATTAATCTGTCAAATAATTTTCCTGAACAATCATGGCCCTCGAAACATTCACTAACAGTTCAGTGTGATCTTCCATACATGTGAAACATTGGTTCATTTTGATTGGAAACACACATCACAGCCTGTGGTTTCTGTTCCCAGAGTGGATGACCATTAACTCTTAGGGCTTGACTCTCTGTGGGTGCTACAGTCAGGGCCGGCGCAACCCATTAGGCGACCTAGGCGGTCGCCTAGGGTGCAAACATTTGAGGGGAGCCGGCGCCCCGGCCGGCCATGGAAATTTGGGGGCAGGACCTTCCGCCGCCGCTGTTGGGGGCAGTATTTCGGGGGCGGGACCTTCCGCCACCTAGGGCGCCGGAAATGCTGGCGCCGCTACTGGCTACAGTGGCACAGCTACAGCCGTTTAGCATCATAGTGTAGGTGCTTCCTACAGCAACAGAAGGTTTTTTCCCACCAGTGTAAGTAATCCACCTCCCTGAATGGCTGAAACTAGGTTGACAGAAGCATTCTTCCATTGACCTACCAGCCTGTATATTGCGGGGTTTAGGTCAGCAGAGCTACAACACTCGGGTGTGAATTTTTCATGCCCCTGAGCGATGTAGCTGGGTTGATCAACATTTTAAGTGTAACCCAGGCCTAGGAATCAAGAGTCCGAGGTGGATGCTTGTACTTTGAATCTTAGATTTGCTGCTGACATGAATGTTTTTGCTGTTGGAAAGTGAGTAGAGAGAGGACGTTCGGTGAATGGGACAGGGGACTGGGACAATGTAGACCTGGGTTAAGCAACAGATTTCCTATCCCTCAGTTCCCTCTCTGTCACATGGGGGTCGAATTTCTTACGGGAGTGTGGTGAGAATAAACCCTTTAATGACTGCAAGGAGGTCAGATATCCCGGGGCATATGTAAGCATCTCTCTAGAAGACAGTGGAAAGGGGTGTGAACCTGGCCAGTTCAGATTCAGCATTTTGTTTCTAGCTAATAGTAACAAACAGGGTAAGGTGATTTTTGAAGGTATTTGCTCAGCTCTAGTCATGAGATTCTCAAGTGTATTTCCACTTCCCCATCTTTGCATTACAAGCTGCCTGGCCATATACTGCCTGCCGGATGGAGCTGCACAGGTGGAGAGCTTGTGGTTTGGGTTCTGGCGAGCAGTGCCCTGACTTTCTCTTTGTGCAGCTGCAGTTCCAAGAAACACAGTGAACAAGAGACCCGGCCACAGGGAGGGGGAGCTAATACCGAGAACCTGTGAGAATGTGTGTGCTGGAGGGGTGGAGTCAGGGTTCATGGGGAACTGGGGGTGTTTGCAAATGTGCACGTTTATTTCACAATTAGCTCGGAAAGTGGAAAAAAAACCCCATAGCATGAAGTTAGCTGGATTCAGACAGTGAAGTCAAACAAGTCACTGTGGAAAAGCAGCTGAGGGCTTGGTGGGCTGCTTTGTTAAGGCAGGTGAAAGCTTGAGAACCTCAGAATGATGGGAATCAAGCAACAGTGGATACACATTTTTTTTTCTGCTTGGTAAAGGAGATTGTTTGGAAAGCTCTTTCCCTCCCCCCAAACTCCAAGGATGCCCTGTTCTATTCCTTTTCCAGTCTCTTCTTAAATTCCCTCCCCATGTCAAAGATAAAGAGGGGCTGGAAATCACTGCCTCCAGAGGCTGTGAACAGCACCCCCTTTGTCTGCCAAAGAGGGTCACTAAAGCAATGTACCCACTGAGCCCAGGGCCCCTGAAATTCTCCCAGCCTGGTTCAATGGGGGTGCCAAATTCAGATCCCCACACATAGCAACCCTTTGCCCTTTTCCTACATCCCCAGCCCATCATCCTATAGATATAGATGATTACACAGTATATGGATCACAGGTATTATGTATGGATCACCATGGATGGGGCTATTATGTACGGATCATCACAGGCTCTGAGAGCCTCCCAAATATTTGTGGATTTATCCCCACACTGTGCCTGTGAGATGAGGAATTATCATTGTCAGCACTGTACAGGCGGGACCCTGAGGCACAAAGAAAGAACCTAGGCGGCGGAAGGTCCCGCCCCCGAAATGCCGCCCCCAACAGCGGCGGCGGAAGGTCCTGCCCCCAAATTTCCACGGCCGGCCGGGGCGCCGGCTCCCCTCAAATGTTTGCACCATAGGCGACCGCCTAGGTCGCCTAATGGGTTGCGCCGGCCCTGACTGTAGCACCCACAGTGAGTCAAGCCCTAAGAGTTAATGGCCATGACTTTCTCATTCTCTGGCAGAGCTAGGAATTAAACCCTGGTCTCCTGAGTCTCAGCCAAGAGCCCTGCTGCAGCACCATCCATCCTTCGCAGGCTAAGCAAAGGCATAGAGCAAAGCTGTGCTAGACGATAGACAGCATGAAGCTGGGCCGTGCCCCTGCTTGCTGGACTTAGAGTGAAGCAGATGGGCACTCCTTATGTGGGCAAGGATAGGAGTGCTGCAGATTTGGGGCAATAACCTCTGCTCCTGCCCCCCTGGATGGGACTGGAGGAAACTGGCCTCCTCGTCTGGGAGGGAAATTCCAAGCTTTCGTTCTGGTAGTGAAATTCCCACACTAAATGCACCACTGGTCCAGCCCATCTTTCTATCCCCTTGTCACTCTTTCCGTCCTGGGGTCAGTATCCTGCCCTTGCCTTACTCCATCTGCTACACTCTAGGGTCACCATCCTCTTCTCTCCCTCCTTTCTGCAGCCTTCTCTTCTGCTGTGGATCATCTTTAGATATCCAGCCTCTGGGAGAAATGTACAATCTCTCCTTGAAGGCTGTTAATGGCTTTGTGGGTCATGCCAAAGTGTGCCCGGGTCCTATTTCCACTGGCGAAAGAAGAGGAGGATCTCACAGTCCCTCCCCCTGTTCCCTCACCCCCTAAAGACTACTGCATGCCAGAGAAAAGGTGCTGGTAGGGGTTATTCTTGGGATTAGATGGGGAATTTTCTTTTAAACAACCTTCCCTTGCACACACTCGGTTGCATAGAAAGGAGCATAAATCCAGCAGCTCTGCCACTATCTGCAGCGGTGACTCAGGTCAGCAGGATTTTGAGCATGTGGGCTGCACGCACACTGCCTCTGACATTTATTGTAAGCAATAATTTGCATTTTAATAGCCTCATAATTGAGCATTTCTCCATCAAGTGAATAACACACCTCTCCAGTGCCCAGTGATAAATATCTAACTAGGTCGAATATCTAAGGTGAATTGTTAATGTGTGTCTTAGGTTTTTAATACGCAGCAGTAAAAGCAAAACAAAAAAATAGTTTGGTGGTAACCAAGCACTGTGTTGACATGATGTGCACCATCTGATTCTGACCTTTCTGATCTTCACTTTTCCCAGCCGCCTGAGATAGAGACACTCAGCACAAGTTTTCAGAGCTATGCCAAAAGGGGGAAAATGGCCTAGCCTGGGGCATGGAAGACCCAAGTTCACTTCCCTGTTTTGTCACAGACTTCTTGTGTGACCTCAGACAAGTCACTCAGGCCTGGTCTACACTTACATTTAGATCAACCAAGTGGTGTTGCTCAGTTGCTTAGTTAAGCTGACCTAGCCCCCAGAATAGAAGCATTCTTCCATTGATCTAGCTACCACCGCTTATGGAGGTAGATTACCTACGTTGATGGAAAAGCCCTATCCAGCAACATAGGAAGCATCTATGCTATGGCGCTACCAGAGCATAGCTACAACTGTGCCACTCTACCGCCCATAGTGTAGACATGGCCTCAGTCTCTCTTTGCCTCAGTTTGCTATCTTTACAATGGGGATAATAGCACTTCCCTACTTCACAGGGGTGTTGTGAGGATAAGTACATTAAATAGTGATAGGTGCTCACCATACTCTAGTTAATGGGGACATATAAACACCTAAGCTAAATAGGATGACTAGATATCCAATTTTTGTAGATTTTAAGAGCACTATGATTATTTGGTCTGACGTACTGCATGTAGTTCCTGCAGTAGAGGGAATTGCTGTTCATTTTTATGTAATTGGCACTACTGAGCCCAATAAATTGTGTCTGAACTAGAGCATATTTTTTAGAAAGGCATCCAATTCAATCAGTTTAAAGACAGCAAGTGATGCACCACGTCCCTTGATAATCTGTTCCAAAGGTTAATTACTTTGACTGTTAAAATGTTTCCTGTGATTTCCAATTAGAATTTTCATAACTTCATCTTCCAGCCCTTGGATCTTGTTATGCCTTTGTCTACTAGATTAGTGGATTGAGATTACTGAAAGGAAATCTGCATTCTATAGCAGTAATTAGCTCAGTGAATACTCTCAATATGAGAATATGTACTATATATAACGTGACCCGATATAACACGGGTTCGCATATAGCGCGGTAACCCCGGGGCTCTGGCAGTGGGGCTCGGCCGGCGATTTAAGGGGCCCGGGCTCCCTGCAGCGGCCGGAGCCCGGGGCTCTTTAAATCACCGCTGGAGCCCTGCCGCCGCTTCCCCGATATAACGGGGTTTCACCTATAACGCGGTAGGGATTTTTGGCTCCCGAGGACCGTGTTATATCGGGGTAGAGGTGTATTGTATAATTAATATGTAAAGCCATTTTAGAAACCTCTATTTCTAGTCTATATTTCTTATACCATGCTCATCACCATAGTATTTGAGCACGTTCCAGTATTTCATTAAGCAACCTAAAACCTGTCACATGTTGTTTGTTCTCTCAGCCTCTCCCCAGGGGGAGCAGCATGTGCAGTGGAGAGGGGTTTTTGATAGGGTTTAGGAGGGCAGGGCTTAGTATACATATGGCTGTATATTTATGTTAGGGAATGCAAGGTCAAAGAAATGTAGCTTGTACTTGGAGTGCAAGGTGGTGAGGTTTGTGCTCAGTTTCTCTATGGCTATGTCAAGTGCTGGCATCTCTAATACTTCCATTTTATTGCTACTCCCCAGCCGGAAGCTCCAGTCTGATGATGTAGAGTAGGATCTGGGGAATGAAGTTCCCATTTGAATACAAGCCTATTTGCCAAGGGTTTGTCTGCTTGGGGAAATTGACTGGCAGAGCTGTAGTGGAATATCCTGCTATAGCTATCCCGGTATAACTCCCATTTGTAGACACACTATTCTGGAATTCTAGAATAAAGTCACTTTTATTCTGGAATAGAGTGTCCGCAGGGAGGTGTTATATTGACACAACTATAGCGGAACAATTAGGGTATGGCTACACTGCAGTTCAACCGCCGCCGCTGGCCCGTGTCAGCTGACATGGACTCGCAGGGCTCAGGCTGCGGAGCTTTAAAATTGCAGTGTAGATATTCAGACTTGGGCTGGAGTCCAGGCTCTGGACCCTCCCCCCTTGCGGGGTCCTAAAGCTCGGGTTCCAGCCCGAGCCCAAACATCTCTATTGCAATTGTACAGCCCTGTAGCCTGAGCCCCATGAGCCTGAGTCAGCTGACATGGGTCAGCCACGCATGTTTAATTGTCATGTAGGCATACCCTTATTCTGGTATAGCAATGCTGATCAATTTCCCTGTGTAGACAAGCCCTTAGTCTCCTGGCTGTGTAGTCACATGAGAGCTGATTTCTCCCAGGTGAGCATATTTCCTAAGTGAAATACCAGGGTGCTTGCCCTGGGATGGGGTCTGTGAAGGAGAATACTATGCCTTTGAGGGACAGGCTGGAACCTACAGCTGGGGCAGCCTGGGGTAATCCAGGGGGCTTTTCCACACCCTAGGGCTGGGCTACATAAACAGGAAGAGGAAGCAGAGCAAGAGAGAGAGGAGTGGAAGCCATACAGGCTTCAGGAGGGCGGTGGGGTTGTTTCTGCTCAGGCTCTAGGAAATTGACCTAACTAGAGGAACTTGCAGCTCATAAATATGGCAAATGCCAGGCACTGCATGACATAGATGGTCTGATAGCAGGGACTGCTAGTTCCTTGGATCAAGGAGCACTGGACCTAGAGAAGAAGCGGTGCCGGTGGAGAAGCAGAGACACAATGAGAGAGTGAACAGCCGGCTCAAGGAAATAAGTCTTCAGGTCAGCCAAGTCTACACAGATTTGCAGGCCAAGTTGGAAGAGATACGTTTCTCCAGGGACAGTGTCTTGGCTCAATCCATAAAACTGGACCAGGAATATTCCCGCCTGAGGGCAAAAGAAGAAAACAGTGAGCAACAGCATTTGTTGTTGGAGAGAGACCTGGAAGAGCTTCATGAGGAAATACTCTGGCAATACGAGATCATTGAGGCATAGATTAAGAAGGAACTATTGATCTGTACTCACTCTGTGTCACACTGCAGTGTTCCTGTAAGCATTGCCCTTTCGTAAGTGATCAGAGACGGCCAGCATGCAAGGGCACCCTTGCTGACCAAGCTTTCTGGGTACTAACCCCTTCTGAGGATGTGAGGAAGAGTGCTGCTTCACGTCTGCAGCCAGCCTCCCTAAAACCAGCTGATTCTGCTCCAAGAGAGGGGCCTTGTCTGCACAACACATGCTTTGCTGGACTAAGTATATTGGCAGAGTCCCCTAATGAAGGTGCAGCTTATGCCGACAGAAGTTTTTCTGGCAGCATATTTACACCACCTCCCTGAATGACGTTAGCTAGATTGACAGGAGCCAAGATGTCAGCCAAGTTGCGTCTACACTGGGTGGGTTTTCCTGTTGGCCGGGGGGCAGTTTTTTCACACTGCTGACGAATGTAGCTATGCCAACAGCACTTTGCAGTGTAGACCTGGCCAGAGGCATGCTAGAACACCTTACACTGCATCCTGAGTTCACCTGCATGTGTTCTGACCCTGCTGCAGGAGGAATCCACAGACAAGGAGCACCCTTTAAAAATGGGCCAGTCAAACTGCCTTTCCCACAGTCAGGTCCAGGTCAGGGGAACATTGAAACAAGCCAGGCTGCTCATCAACTGCAAGCTCCAGTTCTTGCTTGGGACGGAGTGTATGTGGATTTTTTCTTTAATGGGTTGAAGAGCAGCTCATGCCCTGTACGAAATGTTTCTGAAGGTTTCTTAGGAAGTCAGCTGACCTCTCCCAGGTATTTCACCTGCTCATCTTCCTTTATTGCTAGGGATAGCTCTCTGCATGGAAATAGGATCTTTGTTTCTTAAGGGCTCGTCTGCCACAGCTCCTTATTTCTTCACCTGTTTGCAACATCTTAACTGTTTCCACACTAGCTTGTTGTGGTGCCACAAACTGGTCTGTGGTGTGGAATAACCAGCAGAGGCGGATGAACCAAGCAGTTTTGCCTGAGGCCTCCTGTGCTCTCTAATCCACTTTAGGCCTGATTTCCAAAGCAGGGTGTGGGAAAATGCTGGGATGTCCATGCAAATAGGGTTCACTCTGCAGGCAGCTTAATGCTGGCTCCTGAGAAAAATCTAGCGTTTTACATAAAGGACTTTGACCTTCCCACCAGTCACGCATTGTTACTTTATGGATTGACATAGAATGCTGCTAGTAAGAATGGGAGGCCTGTAATTTACCCTGGAGCATCTTTCTGCTTGTATACCTGTTGGCAAAATCCATGCAGTTCTTGGTTGTGGGTTTTTATATGTGATTCACAATAAAGATCCCAGTGCTGACTTGTCAAAATAAAATAAAAATCCATGCTAGCAGCCAGCCATTCCTGAGTGTGACCCTACAATAACAAACCAGCGTGTGTAGTTGTGCATTGCAAGCCAACACAGGAAGCCCTCTTGATTGGGCCATTTACTGTATTTCTTGTCCATCTGCTGGTTGGCCTAGTGCTTTAGGGGTTGGTCTTAGGGGGTTACATGCTCACCACCAAACTATTTCAAAGCATGAGTAGAGTTTCAGACATAGCAAGGCTAAGACTGGTGAGTAGTGAGGCTTTCAGAGATAAAAGTTAATGATTGTGGCAAAAGAAAGGGGGGGGGGGGGATGTGTGTGTTCCAGCTGCTTATTCTTTTCAAATGTCCTAAAAGATATCAAAGTATCTGTAGGGCACCTGCAGATTTGGTTATAGTCAAAGCACTATGTGGAGCTGAAGTTGTTTCTGGGATCTCAATCCTGCTGCTGCCATGTGTTGCTTTTTTTAAAATATAGAGATGTATTTGATTTGTTTACAAAGGTGAGAAATGGGGCTCTTTCACCTTCCCTTCCCAAGCTCTCGGGTATTAGTTTGAGTCATCATCAGACCCCCACAGAAATAGCTCACTATCCCTTTTCTGCTAGGATCTTGTCTCCTTGGTGTTGGAAGAAGAATTACAGAGGAGCGGGAGCCCTGCAGTTATTGTGGGTCACCAATGCCCCACCGTTGTCCCTCACCCTGTGATCCTGGAGATCGGCTGTGGCTCAGGGGCTATTGCACTGAGTTTACTGAGCAAACTGCCCAAGGTGAGTGAGCTTTTCATCCTTTGTAGTATGGTAGAACTGAGTCCCATTGCGCCAGGTGTCCCTGCCCCCAAATTGCTGACAGTCTAGGTATAAGACAAGAGACAACAGGTGGATACAGACAGACAAAAGAGCACAAGGAAAGAATGAGGCATTTGTGAGTAATGCAATGAGCAGTAGTCACAGTTCACCAGCTACCTGATCACTGCCAAGAGCCCATTTTGGTGCCTGTCCCTTCCCCAGTAACATAACCCTCACTGGTAAAGGAGGAAACAAAGTCACAGGATGGACTGGGATCTATAAGTGACTAAAGCCCCCTTCAGTTTCAGATTATCAATCACGTGGGATATATCCCTCCCCCAACTCAGACCGCAATGGATAATCCCTGCTCAGTGCTCCAGGAGGGGGAGAATGACCCAAGATCCCTGCCCACATGCCGTGGGGAGAAAAAGGCCTTCCCTTGCTCCAGATCCGGAGATCAGTTCATCCCTCAGACTCATCCAGGCTGATTATCACCCTGGGAGAAGAATCAGTGGTATGCCGTCTATGTATGCTAGGCATGTTTTGCATGCCAACCAACTGTGTGTTGTCCAACTGGTAGCCCGTGGGCCGCATCCAGCCCGCAGAATAACTCCGTCCAGCTCCCATGATGGAGGACACCATTTGGTAGAACAAAATGGCGTCCTCCACACAGCATCATCTTGGCCCATCGGTATGTGCGAGGTCATGCTGCATGGAGGGCGCTATTTTGTATGCCTAAGGCATGTCAGTGAGTTGTTGCATGCCTTAATAAAACTGTCCTGGCACGGCTCTGAGAAGAAGCATTGAGTGTTGGTGTGTAAGGTCTATGGAGGGTCATGCCTGTAGCTCGTGTCCCTTCGCCCAGTGACCTGTTGGGCTGATGTTTAGTTTTCACTAGGCCAAATTATAAATTGCTCTGGTTTCCCTACTCAAGCACCATGCTGCTCTCCTTGCCTTTCAGACGTAAACGACTGTCAGTCTGTCCTTGTATGTTACGTCAGCCCTTCCCCAAATGGCCAACATGCATGAGCCTTGAGTGAATAGACCAGCTTAAATCTGTGCTGCCTTACGCACCCCACAACCATACTAGTGTCTATGACATGTACATCAAGACAAAATTTGGCCCTAAAGTGCTGCATTAAGATAAAGAACTAGCAACTTGTCATGTATGGTTACAGCGAGGATAGAGCTCTCTGCAGAACAGACTGCGAACCCAGGTCACCTGTCCCAGCATACAGTGTGTCTCCTTTTAAAGCTGGAGTGGATTCCTTAGGGCATGGATTCTCTCTGCATTAGAGATGAGGAACCCATGAAGCTCTTCCCTCTCTACCCCTCACTCTCTGTTCTGCTGGGCTGCTCTGTCCCAGGTTACCAGTTGATACTGTCAAGCTGTCTGGAGTGGCTCACAAACATGGGTGCCAGCCTCAAGGCAGCCTTACAAATCGGGGCACAAACCCCAAACTGGTTATATGTTGTATAATTTAGATTTCGCCAACAGAGTATCAACTGTGAACTCCTAAAGCACTATAACAGCCTTATTCTGGAGTCACAGACTGTCCCCCTTGGGCACTCTTGCCTCCCAGACAAGCCTGCCATTGTGATGGATGGTCTCTTACACCAAAAATCACAACAATATTCAGGTTATTTCTGGTCCCAGACACTTACCCCAGTCCTTATATCTCTCCCTAAAGACGTGCTTGTAGCCAATCCTGTGATAAACTAACTAAAGATTTATTAACTAGGAAAAATAAATGAGTTATTTACAAGATTAAAGCAGGTAAACACACACATACACACTGTGACGGTACCTCCCCTAAGGCTTTGTGGGAATATGATATAACTGGAATAGGGTTTTGCTACATAGGCCATGTAACATATCTATGTAAAGGGTATGATCTACTGGTTATGTTCACCCTAGTTGTATACAGGCACCATTTGTGTGTTCAAAGTTATGAACATTGGCTGTATGATTGCTTGATTTCTAAGGGGCCTCAGTTAGAACATTTGATGACTTCTTGGGAAAGGAATGTGCAAATTAGGTGTTCAGTCAGGGGGCACTTAACAGACAAAAGAGCTTGGAAGACTCCAATCCACATTAGAAGTCTACCTGAGGACGTTCAAGGCAGCATGTGGGTAATGGCTGCTACCTGCAGTCCTGAGTCATGCATGGGCATGTGACCTGCCCATGTGATTCCGAATCTCCATTCTGTGACTGGATTCTACAGAGGGTGAGGAGGGGGTCTCCACCCACAAGAGACAGTCTATTTAAACCCGTGGGAGACCCCTCCATTTTGTCTTCAGCTGGCTAAAGAAGGAGCCTCTCCACCCCCCCAAGGTACTTGAAGGAAATTGGAACAAAGGACAGTAACTACAGGGGGTGTGAGTGATTGCTGGACCCAGGCTAAAAGAAGATTAGCCTGTAAAAGGGAACATTTTGGAACTGGTGAGGATCTTATCTATATTTAGTGTAATTAGACATAGATTTGCGTATTTTATTTTATTTTGCTGGGTAACTTACTTTGTTCTGTCTGTTACTACTTGAAATCACTTAAATCCTACTATCTGTATTTAATAAAATCACTTTCTACTTATTAATTAACTCAGAGTATGTATTAATACCTGGGGGAGCAAACAGCTGTGCATATCTCTCTATCAGTGTTATAGAGGGCGAACAATTTATGAGTTTACCCTGTATAAAGCTTATACAGGGTAAAACGGATTTATTTGGGTTTAGACCCCATTGGGAATTGGGCATCTGAGTGCTAAGGGCAAGCAGACTTCTGTGAGCTGTTCTCAGGTAAACCCTGCAGCTTTGGGACAGGTGGTTCAGACTCTGGTCTGTGTCTGGAGCAGATAGGTGTGTCTGGCTTCAACAAGACTGAGTGCTGGAACCACCAGTAGCTGGCAGGGGAGAATAGAAACAGAGGTAGCCTTTGCACATCAGCTGGCAGCTCCCAAGGGGGTTTCTGTGAACCAACCCGTCACACACACACACACACACACGAGTTACAGTCTTAGGTTTCAAAAGGCAATAGAAGCTGCTGTAATTTGCAAGCTCTAGATGTCCTTTAGGGCTTACCCAAGCTAAACAGCTGGGGATCCCTTGCTTATGCTTGGAAGTGTTGCCTCCTCCCTGAAGTCCAAACAGCATAGGGACACAGACCCTTCTGGTCAGAGATTTTTATTCCCTTCCCCAGAGTTCAAACTGTTATGGGATGAGGGTTTGTATATGTCCCCTCTTCCTGGGTGTGGGGGGAGCAATCAGGAAAGACTTTTGTCTGCTGATGTTCCACAGTGGTTCCTCTGGTGTCTATAGGCCTTCTTTTGTTGGGCAGGAGATCACACCTCTTGTGATAAACTGGTATTTCACACTTGGTAATGCTTCTCTCCTGACAGTGGGGGTTTCCAGTTTCATAGCAAACACTTAACTATTACCATCTCCCAAATAATAGCTATTATAAGTGAGATTAATGCAGGCAGCAACTCATAAGCATTTCATTATGTCCAAACACTCATTTGTAAAAACTTAACATCTGTTTTAACAATGCTAACACACGGGTGAGCCAGATTGGTTTCCAGCTATGCATTTGTCAATGTTCAGTGTGGCCTAGGGGTCTTGGCATGAGTTGGCACCCGGCCTGCCAGCATCACAGATACATTTAGGACTAGGTCGTTAGCTGATGCAAATCAGTGTAGCTCTTCTGACTCCAGCTGATTCAAACCAGCAGAAGGTCTGGCCCTAAGACTTTTTATTAAGGTAAAATGCTAGCAATGGTAATCATAGAATCATAGAATCTCAGGGTTGGAAGGGACCTCAGGAGGTCATCTAGTCCAACCCCCTGCTCAAAGCAGGACCAAACCCAACTAAATCAGCCCAGCCAGGGCTTTGTCAAGCCTGACCTTAAAAACCTCTAAGGAAGGAGATTCCACTACCTCCCTAGGTAACCCATTCCAGTTCTTCACCACCCTACTAGTGAAAAAGTTTTTCCTAATGTCCAACCTAAACCTCCCCCTCTGCAACTTGAGACCATTACTCCTTGTTCTGTCATCTTCTATCACTGAGAACAGTCTAGATCCATCCTCTTTGGAACCCCCTTTCAGGTAGTTGAAAGCAGCTATCAAATCGCCCCTCATTCTTCTCTTCTGCAGACTAAACAATCCCAGTTCCCTCAGCCTCTCCTCGTAAGTCATGTGCTCCAGCCCCCTAATCATTTTTGTTGCCCTCCGCTGGACTCTCTCCAATTTATCCACATCCTTCTTGTAGTGTGGGGCCCAAAACTGGACACAGTACTCCAAATGAGGCCTCACCAGTGCTGAGTAGAGGGGAATGATCACATCCCTCGATCTGCTGGAAATGCCCCTACTTATACAACCCAAAATGCCATTAGCCTTCTTGGCAACAAGGGCACACTGTTGACTCATATTCAGCTTTTCGTCCACCGTAACCCCTAGGTCCTTTTCTGCAGAACTGCTGCCCAGCCATTCGGTCCCTAGTCTATAGCAGTGCATGGGATTCTTTCGTCCTAAATGCAGGACTCTGCACTTGTCCTTGTTGAACCTCATCATATTTCTTTTGGCCCAATCCTCTAATTTGTCTAGGTCCCTCTGTATCCTATCCCTACCCTCCAGCGTATCAACCACTCCTCCCAGTTTAGTGTCATCTGCAAACTTGCTAAGGGTGCAGTCCACACCATCTTCCAGATCGTTAATGAAGATATTGAATAAAACCGGCCCCAGCACCGACCCTTGGGGCACTCCACTTGATACCGGCTGCCAACTAGACAAGGAACCATTGATCACTACCCGTTGAGCCCGACCATCTAGCCAGTTTTCTATCCACCTTACCGTCCATTCATCCAGCCCATACTTCTTTAACTTGCTGGCAAGAATACTGTGGGAGACTGTATCAAAAGCTTTGCTAAAGTCCAGAAATAGCACATCCACTGCTTTCCCCTCATCCACAGAGCCGGTTATCTTATCATAGAAGGCAATTAGGTTAGTCAGGCATGACTTGCCCTTGGTGAATCCATGCTGACTGTTCCTGATCACTTTCCCCTCCTTTAAGTGGTTCAGGATTGATTCCTTGAGGACCTGTTCCATGATTTTTCCAGGGACTGAGGTGAGACTAACTGGCCTGTAGTTCCCTGGATCTTCCTTCTTCCCTTTCTTAAAGATGGGCACTACATTAGCTTTTTTCCAGTCGTCCGGGACCTCCCCCGATCGCCATGATTTTTCAAAGATAATGGCCAATGGCTCCGCAATCTCATCGGCCAACTCCTTTAGCACCCTCGGATGCAGCGCATCCGGCCCCATGGACTTGTGCTCGTCCAGCTTTCCTAAATAGTCCCGAACTACTACTTTCTCCACAGAGAGCTGGTCACCTCCTCCCCATACCGTGCTGCAGAGTGCAGCTGTCTGGGAGCTGACCTTGTCTGTGAAGACAGAGGCAAAAAAAGCATTTAGTACACTAGCTTTCTCCACATCCTCTGTCACTAGGTTCCCTCCCTCATTCAGCAAGGGGCCCACACTTTCCTTGACTTTCTTCTTGTTGCTAACATACCTAAAGAAACCCTTCTTGTTACTCCTAACATCTCCGGCTAGCTGCAACTCCAAGTGTGATTTGGCCTTCCTAATTTCACACCTGCATGCCTGAGCAATACTTTTATACTCCTCCCTGGTTATTTGTTCAATCTTCCACTTCTTGTAAGCTGTTTTTTTGTGTTTAAGACGAGCAAGGATTTCACTGTTAAGCCAAGCTGGTCGCCTGCCATATTTACTTTTCTTCCTACACATGGGGATGGTTTGTTCCTGCAACCTCAATAAGGTTTCTTTAAAATACAGCCAGCTTTCCTCTACTCCTTTCCCCCTCATGTTATTCTCCCAGGGGACCTTGCCCATCAGTTCCCTGAGGGAGTCAAAGTCTGCTTTTCTAAAGTCCAGGGTCTCTGTTCTACTGCTCTCCTTTCTTCCTTGTATCAGGATCCTGAACTCGACCATCTCATGGTCACTGCCTCCCAGGTTCCCATCCACTATTGCTTCCTCTACTATTTCTTCCCTGTTTGTGAGCAGCAGGTCAAGAAAAGCTTTTCCCCTAGTTGGTTCCTCCAGCACTTGCACCAGGAAGTTGTCCCCTACACTTTCCAGAAACTTCCTGGATTGTCTGTGAAAATATGAAAATATTCAGTTATCCTGATGGCCTAGCTACAAGCGACTATACAACCCCAAAGTGTCCTGCTCCCACGGAAGTCCTAAGATGGATTCTTCAGGGGCTATTTCTGATTTTGGTGTTAGAACGACAAAGGGACCCTTTTCAATACCTTATATTGGCATCATCTGTCTCGTTTGCCCCTTTTGCCACAGCCTGTATGTCCAGTCATCAGCCAACAGCAGTAATGTTGGTGACATAATGTGTGTTTTGTTTCCTTCTGTGCCAGAGCCGGGTAATAGCTGTGGATAAAGAGGAAGCTGCTGTGAATCTCACCAGAGAGAATGCTCAGAGGTAGGAACACATGTATTGCTCATTTTTTCTCTCTTTGAGTGCCCATTGCTTCCTAGAACCCCTCACACTGATCCCTGAGACAAGTGAATAGCCACCAAAGTCCTGGCTTATGATTCTCAAATATGCCCAGTGTCTCAGCCCCAGGCTGGATATCATGTTCATCACCATCAGGTGCCAGGGTGCGTTAAATGCTTTGAAGCTCTGGAAAATCCAGAGAAAATTAGGAATTTTTGGAACAAATTTTCCCTGAATTTTTACTTTGTGAATCCCCTTTGCCAGACCACCAGCTGGGAAGGAAATGGAATAATAGCTATGTTTTGTACTTATGTCGCACCTTTCTTGCAAGGAGACCAAATTTGGGTCAGTAGACTTGTCCCTGTTTTGTGAATGGGAAAACTGATACCTAGTGAATGTCTCAGATTCACAGTCTGGTCCATGCCACAGGCTATTACCAGTGCCTTGAGAATGACCCCTTTAGTGTGCTGGGCCCCAAGGACCCACACAATTCCACAGGGCAGGGCTGCAGCCTCAGAAACTCCGAAACTGGGTCTTCGGGCACCAGAGAACCCTGTCTCCTTCCGTGGCTCCCTGCAGCAAGTCTAGCCAAGCAGGACTCCTGCAGGAGGCTTGTACTGTAACCATTCAGGGCTCTCTGTGAGGATTTGCAGTGACACCGGGCAGCCTTTTCTAAAACAGTGTAGGGTTTATTAGTTGACTGGAACACAGCATCGGCTAGTCCTGAGGTGAGTGTAGAGAATCTCAGGTTAAGACATGGTCCATACTGGCCAAGCTAGTCAGCCAGCCAAGCTGTCATAGACTCCATTCCAGGCTCTCTGTCAGTCCTCGGAGAGAGCTGCTGAGTCCCTCCAAGAACCCAAACTTATCCCCTTCATGCCGACCCATGCTGAGTTCACATGTTCCTGGGATAGTGTCAGTCGTTCAGTAGGTGCAGCTCCCTTTGTCTTTCTGGAACCTCCATTGATATGGGTCACTTACAGCCAGTCCTCTAACGATCCATTCATTTCACCCCAGACAGTGAAGTGACACAGCACCTCATGTCCCCCGCTCTGCCCCAAAAGCCACATTCTAAACCTTTTTGCAACCATTGGGTAGCAATGCAAAGTACATGGGGAAACTGAGGAACACAAAGGCATAATAAAAATATTACAGAAAATCGCCACGCGGTCACATCATGTCACAAAGCGAGTCAGTGACAGAGCCAATAACAGAATCCAGAACGCCTGGCTCCCTCTGACTCACTACACCATATTGACTCCCTTTTCAGACAGGGCCTTGCGTCTGTTCTTACTTCTAGATTTTATCTTGCTCCTCAGGCAGCACCTAGACTTCTGGGTGTGTCGGTGTGGTGTCCCACAGCATCCTTCTTCCTCTCTGGGCTGTCGCTAGCACTGACTTGTAACCAAATGAACTAAAATCCACAGCAGCCACCTGTGCTGTGGCTTGGTTTTAAGGGCTTCAGAATCAGCTCTGCTCTGCAGCTGTCTAATGTCACAATGCGCTCTCCCATAACTGTCACTTGACAATGAAATCGTGGTCAGGACAGTGCTGGTGTCAGAATGACACATCTCATTTACCCCTCAGCTCCCTGTGCCAACTCTGCTCTCTGTTACACCAGTGGAAAGCCAGCGTGACTCCACGTGAGTTAATACAGGTTGTAACTGACAACAGAATCTGGCTTCCTTATGTGTCTCTGCATCCTGGGACCTATCCTGTGTGGCACCTGCAGGAAGTACAGTGCAGGGGGAGAGGAGGACAGGTGGATTGATCATTCCCTTGCATCCCCAGGATTATGGGCTGCTCTAGGGGCTGAAATGGCCCCTGGCGTAGATTAGAGCAGCCTCAGGGGTGCTCTAATTTACAGCAGCTTCCTGAGAATTCCCAGAGGGCTGTTTCGGGACTGCTCCAGACTGCGGATCTTCGTAGTGGTGTGCACTGTGGCGATTCCCCTTTCTACCACCCCCTCCCCCCATCCGCCCCTTCGCACAGAGACTTACAAAGCTGGGGGCGGTGCAACATAGGGCTGCTTAAGTGGCCCTATACAATGGGGAATTCTGCCCCAGCTCCTTGCAATACAGTTTTGGCCCTTACATGCTGATGGAGTGAGTATAGGGGCTAGAGCACAGAACTGAGTCTGTCCCGCCATGTCCACCGCACCCCCCACGCTGTTTCTTCACTCACACAACCAGCATATCCCAGTGCTGTTCTGGGGGGAGGGGAGGGGGCAAATGAGGTAGAGTAGAATCGACCTCTGCCCAAACATCAGACACTCTTACAATGGGTTGATGTTGTAATAGGAAGAACGGCAGCTGGATTTTCATCTCCCTGGCTGAGTTTGTAGCTCTGACAGTCAGAGAACTCATCTCCTTCCTTGTTTACTGTGCTAATTCGATCAGGAGTAGTAAACATGGAGCCAAACAATCTCACATATGCGCAAACCTGCCACTGTTTTGAAAGAATAGGAGTACTTGTGGCACCTTAGAGACTAACAAATTTATTGTAGCATAAGCTTTTGTGGGCTACAGCTCACTTCATCGGATGCATGTAGTGGAAAATACAGAAGGAAGACACACGCACACGCACGCACACACACACACACACACACACCAATGGATGTTACCATACACATTATAGGGAGAGTGATCAGTTGTCAGCAGGAGAGAAAAATAAGTCTTTGTGGTGTAAATAGGTAAAACTATTTCTCCATGCTTATCTCCCCTCCCCGCCCCCTACAGTTCCTTATATCTCCTTGTCAAGTGCTGGAAATGGGCCATTTTCATTACCACCACAAAGACTTATTTTTCTCTCCTGCTGACAACTGATCACTCTCCCTATAATGTGTATGGTAACATCCATTGTTTCGTGTGTGTGTGTGTGTGTGTGTGTGTATATATCTATATATATATCTATATATATATATATCTTCCTTCTGTATTTTCCACTACATGCATCCGATGAAGTGAGCTGTAGCCCACGAAAGCTTATGCTACAATAAATTTGTTAGTCTCTAAGGTGCCACAAGTACTCCTATTCTTTTTGCGGATACAGACTAACACGGCTATTACTCTGAAACCTGTTTTGAAAGAATCCATCCTGTTGTCTGATCAAAGCCACTGTTGTGCTCACCCTCCTTTTAAAGCCCCATGTCACAGCTAACTTGCCTAAAAGGGAGGGGGACTTGGATGAGAATCGTTGTCAGCTAATCATGTCGTCCCACGTCACCCAGAGGGGTGCGCTGCAGATAGACATGTTACACTCCCTTTGTTCCCCACTGCCAATGTGTGCTGGTCTCTCAGACCACAAGCTGGGGTCTAGGAATGGAACAGGACTCTTTCTCACCATGTGGAGCATGAGGCCCCCTATGTGTCCCAAATTCACTAGTGCATTGGATAAAAAAGTTGGGGAGGAAAATCCTGGATGCTGTACTCCTTTGACTGGGTTTTAGTCTGCTATGTGAGTTATTCTGCATGGAGGGAGAGTGTGTATTGGGAGGAGCTGGATGGTTTTTGAAAAGCTGCCTCTAATTCAGTTTATATTGGAGTGTAGGGGAATGGGGAGTGTCTTTGGAATCATCACAGAATGCTCTCAGGAACATGCTGACCTGGATGTCACCACTTGCCTGGGTCTCATTCCTCCAGCAAACCCTGAGAAATCCTGTGGCTTTGCAAAGACGTGATCGTCTGGTGTTCAGAAGAGAGAGGTGATTTTGTGATTAAGGCAGACAGCCGGGGGGCATCAGGACTGCTGGGTTCAATTCCTTAGGGCCACTATCTCAGGCCACATCTACACTATAGGAGCACTTTGCCAGGGATAGCCATACCACTATACCAGGGGTAGGCAACCTATGGCACGTGTGCCGAAGGCGGCACTGAAGCTGATTTTTCAGCGGCACTCACACTGCCTGGGTCCTGGCCACCGGGCCGGGGGGCTCTGCATTTTAATTTAACTTTAAATGAAGTTTCTTCAACATTTTAAAAACCTTATTTACTTTACATACAACAATAGTTTAGTTATATATTATAGACTTATACAAAGAGACCTTCTAAAAAGGTTACTGGCACGCGAAACCTTAAATGAGAGTGAAAAAATGAAGACTCGGCACACCACTTCTGAAAGGTTGCCGACCCCTGCACTATACTATACCCACAAAGCGCTCCTAGTGTGGATGCAGCTTAACCTGGTGCTTTTGCTGGTGTAGCTTATTTTCCAGCACTGCCATCCAACCCCCCCAAACAAAATAAGCTAGACTGGTAAAATCACAGTTTTACTGGTATAACTGCATCTACACTAGCTCTTTTTCTGGCCCAGCTCTGTCAGTCAGGGATCACATCTCCTCACCCCCCCTGACAGACAGAGCTATGCTGGCAGAAATCTGTAGGGTAGACCTGGCCTCACTCTGCAACCTGGAGCTTGTCACTTCATTGCACTGTACCTCAATGGCCCCTTCTGTGAAATAGGGTTACTGCCAAGATAGCAGGCTAATTTAATCATAGCTTTCCCACACCTGGACCCCCCGTGCTCCACCCCAGCAGCACAAAGGGGACTTACACTGGTTGTGAAGGCCACAGCTAAGGGTTCCCCTAGGTAAGAGGAATCCTCATCTGGCCCCTGCCCCCTAGCATGGGGGACATTATAGAGAAGGTTTGGAGTGGGCATGGCAGGATTGTGACAGGGTGGGACTGGAGCATAATGCCTTGTATCCCCTGGCAGCCCAAGTCTGCTCTGACTTGCAGCAGCTAAGGGGATGATCTGGCCTCTGGCAGCCTCCAGGATCAGAGGGCTCAGAAATGTGTCCGAAAATCACCTGGCCTCTCTTCCCCCGTGCCATGTGCTTACCCTCTCGTTCTTCGCCAGCAAGAGAGACGTGCCCACATCTCCTGGTTCCCTAGGGAATCTAAGTAGTGCAGAGTCCAGTGAGGTACGGTTCAAGCTGAGAGGCACTGGTACAGTTGTGTGTTCTCTTAGAGGTGCCAGGGGTGGAGGGAGAGCCCACATAAGCCCTAAAGCCTCTTTCTGTAGCATTGCACCATAATGGACCTAATCCTAAATAGGTCCCACCCTCTTACTATGTGTCCTGCCTGGTGAATCAGATGCATTGTGATGCTTTCATTTTCACACCCTGCCTCACATGGGTACATGATATTATCATGTCACCATGACGCAGCATGTCAGATGCAAACACCCAAACGTCACTGTGGCCTTAGAGCCAAATACGTTCACATTTCACGACTCTTGGAAGGGCCAGGTTTTCAAAGCAGGGTAAAAGAGGCATGCAGAAAAATGTGTGCGTGCCCCTCGCACCCACAGAACCCCATTTTTGCATGTCTGAAGCCAGCAATTGAGGGGTTTTTTTTGCAGGTGTGGTGGGTTTGCACGTAGGAGGTTTTGCAGGCATAATTAATGTACAGATGAGGTGGGGTGGCGAGTGCACTAGGTGAATACGTATGTGTATGCATGCACAAGGAGAGGATGAGGCTATAAAGGTGTCACGGATCCATAGGATCAGTGCTACACCCCCAGCTTTGCAACAGTCTCTAGGAGGAACCCCTTCAATGTGCCAGACCCCCAAGGGGTCTCACCCTTCCTCCAGAATAGGCCATGCAGCCTCACCACCTCCTGGACTGAACCTCTGGGGCTTCAGTGCTCCTGCTTCACACTATGAGCTCTGTTCGGAGAGTCCAACTGAAGTAGACTCCTGGTAGAGACGTACAATCTTCGGGGATTAACGCACATTGCCAAGTATTTACAGCACCACTCAGGCAGCGTTATCAGAACAATAGGGTTTATTAGTCAGCTGGAACACAGCACAGGAAGTCCTTAGTTTAGCACAGAGAATTGAAGGTTAAAATATAGTCTAGTCTGGTTAGCCAAAGCCCGGCCAAGCTGGAGTGAAAGTGAACCCCATTTCAGGCTCTGTCTGCCTCTCTCTGTCTGACCTCCTGGGTCAGTTCCCAGGTGAGAGCCCTGACTCTTATCCCCCACCTCATACTTTCCCAGTCCTTTGTTCTCGAGCTGGGGTACCTGCTTAGCTTCCCTGCTGAGAAGTGGGGAAATCCATCTCCCTCTGGGTTGTTTCTTGCTAGGTTTCAATGTCTGGTGACTGGGATCAGCCTTGGCCAGTCCTTTGTAATGACCCATTCAGGCTCAGAGAGCTAGGCAGCACACACACTTGTGTCTCCAAACCTGCCCTGTCTCTCTGAGAGCAAACACTCCTTTCCCCCGCCATTGTGTAAAAGTACAACATATAGGGGAAACTGAGGCATGCATAGGGGTCACACAGATCTTACAAAAGATTCCCATTTTATCACAAAAGGGTATGCACAGGGGTTTGAAAGGAAATTTTGAGGTGCACAGTGGGCATGCACACAGGTGTTTGTGGGTGCACAGGTTGTGCTCTGCTTTGAATACTTGCACCTAATTGCTTTGCAAGCAAAGAACAGACTCATGACTTCCCTCAGATTTTGTGCTGAGTGGTAATCCTGCTGCAGATTGTGGCTGGGGTTTGCATGGGTAGGTGTGATATCCTGTATTTAATTATGTGTAAGGCTATGGTTTTTTCATGGAGGTCGCAGAAGTCACGGAATCCATGACTTCCAGTGACCTCCGTGAATTCAGCCCTGCCGGCCAGGAGCTGCAGGGTCACCCCTCTGTGGCCCCCCGGAGTGCCCAGCTGCAGTGGGGACGCAGCGGGCATCGTGGGCCCCCTGCAGCTCCCAGTGAACATGGGCCCTGGGGACCCCTCGGAGCTCCCAGCCGGCGGGGACGGCAGAGCTGCAGCTCCTGGCTGCCTCGGACAGCTTGGGCCCCCCGCAGCTCCCAGGCACTGGGGGCCCCCCACAGCTCCAAGTTGCCGCAGGCAGCAGGGGCCCCCTGCAGCTCCTGGTGGACATGTGGGGCAGGGGACCTGGGAGCTCCAAGCCGCTGTGGGGTGTACCCCAAAGGTCCCAGCTGCCGCAGATGGCGGGGATACCCCGGAGCTCTCAGCCAGGCCCCTGGAGTTCCAAGCCGCTGGGGGTCCTTCAAAGCCCCAGAGCTTGGAGGGGCCCCTGCAGCTGCCCAACCTCTGCAGGCAGTGTGGGGAGCCTGCAGCTCGGCTCCCTATTTTGTCAGGGATATTTTTAGTAAAAGTCAGGGACAGGTCACAGGCAATAAAGAAAAATTCATGAAAGCCTGACGACCTATTCCTGACTTTTATTAAAAATTTCCGTGACAAAATCTTAGCCTTAATTATGTGCCATTGAATGACCTGAGTGTGGTATTGTGTGTCTCTCTTACACTCACCTTTCTCTGTTCTTGGGCCTGCAGGTTGCAGCTACAGGACAGGATAAGAATTCTTCGCTACAATGTCTTCTCCGGTAATTTCCTTTCATATTTCTACCTCCCCTGATGTTTTCTCCATTTTACTTTACTGAGGGGAGGTGGGCATGAAAACATAGAATCATAGAACTTAAGATCAGAAGGGACCAGTATGATCATCTAGTCTGACCTCCCGCATGATGCAGGCCACAAAAGCTGACCCACCCACTCCTGAAATAATTCTCACCCATGACTCAGCTGTTGAAGTCCCCAAATCTTGATTTAAAGACTTCAAGTAGCAGATAATCCTCCAGCAAGCGACCCCTGCCCCATGCTGCGGAGGAAGGAGAAAAACCTCCAGGGCCTCTGCCAATCTACCCTGGAGGAAAATTCCTTCCCGACCCCAAATATGGCGATCAGCTGAACCCCGAGCATGCGGGCAAGACTCTCCAGCCAGACACTCAGGAAAAAGACTCTCAATATCCCAACATTGACCATCGGTACTAATTACAATAGGCAACTGGGGCAGGAATGACCTAATCCTGGCTGATGGGTAACTCAGGAGACAGCTCTGGCATGTGCATGTTTCTGATTGTTGCTACGCTTAGATCTCACCTCACATTATGTGCATATGGCTGACTGCAAGCCGGTAACACACTGTGCACATGAGAGGGGCATAGGTCCCTACGCTGCTGTAGAATATCAGGTGTCAGTACAGTATTGGAGTAGCAGGAAACATACTGTGAGAACTGAGAGTCAGCCTCTTCAGTGCAAGCTTGTATCTTCAAAGCTCTCCTGGCCAGACTTTCAGTTTGCAGAGGCACCAGTGCACAGAGGAGAATGTGTGCACAACTGTGCACTTAACATTTGCAGATGTAGTTGCTGGAGATGGGTAACCCAGTGGGTAAATGGATGCCTTTTTGTGTGTGCAGTAGCATTCATTGTGCATGCACTTGTGGTGATTGCATATGTAGGGGTAAGTGCACATAGCTGTATTTGGACTTCGAGCCTCCTTTTCTCAAAATGTGACCCTTTTTGTCAGATACGCAGTCTCTGTGCCGGGCTATGCAGGGAGGGGTTCCAGGAATTTGCTTCAGCTTTAAAAAAACAAATCTGATATTTTTCCCCAAGGGAAAATCTGTCCATGTGCATCTCTTTCCCTTCTTTCCAGCTCAGTGCCCATCCTCTGCCCCTCCTTCGGCTCCCCCTAGTCCCACAAACATCTTCCCTAGCTCCCAACTCCTTCCCTTTTCTTCCACTCCTTCATATCCATACTGTCTGCAGCTTTGTCAGATTTGTTAAAATAAGCTGGGTTGGGACTGGTCACTGCCTGGCTGGGAGATGTGCAGTGGTGGATTTAGAGTTAGTGGGGCCCTGTACGCAGCTTCATTTTCAGGGGGCCCCCTTGGGACCCAGCCAAGAAAAAGAATATTCTCTCTTATCCCCCCCCCCCCCTCGTTTTTCATTCTTTTTTTCTTCATCCTCCTCCTATATTATAGGTAATAGGAAGTAAATGAAAATAAAGTGAGGTACCTTGACTGGGGTTGGGGTGCAGGCTGGGTGCGGGCTCTGGAAGGAAGTTTGAGTGCAGGCTCTGGGCTGGGGATTGGGGTACAAGAGGGATCGGAGGGCGAGGCTTACCTTGGGCGGCACAGCTCCCAAAGTAATTGGCACACCCCTCTGGCAGCGGCTCCTAGGCGGGGAGGGGGGACCAGGGGGTCTGTGCACACCACTGCCCACAGGCACTGCCCCTGCAGCTCCCATTGGCTGCAGTTCCCGGCCAATGGGAGCTGCGGAGTCGGTACTCAGGGCGGAGGCAACGCACAGAGACACACACACACCCCAGGGGCCGCAGGGACATGCCGGCCGCTTCCGGGAGTGGCGTGGAGAGAGGGAGGCAGGGAGATGCCTTAGCCCTGTTGCACTGCTGCTGGCACATCTCTGCACGCCCCTTTGGGGGCGGGGGGCAATGGGTTTCCATGCGCTGCCTGGGGCAGAGGCCGTATGCAGAGCCGCCTCCCCCCCGCCAAGGGCATGTAGAGTCGTGGGGTCACCAGCCGCGGAATGCAGGCAGCCTGCCTGCCTGAGCCCTGCTGCGCCACCGGCCGGGACTTGGGGGCAGGTTGTCAGATGAGATTTGTCCTGCATTTTGGGGGGCCCCCTGTCATTGGGGGCCCCATGCCACTGCACTGTTTGTTTAATAGTAAATTCACCTCTGGAGATGTATAAAGAAAACCAGGGTGCTGCAGGAAGCAGGGGAGCGGATGGAGAGTGAGTGAGCATGCGGGGGGATGAGTGTGCACCTGAGCGTGCGGGGGTGGGGGGCGTGTGCAGAGGGGGAGGTGCGTGGGGGGGGGGGGGTGCAGCGTGCGGCCCTGCTAGGATCCCGCCTACACATTGATCTTATTCGATTGGGCCGGGGGCGGCCGCCCGGCCCGAGATGAGAAGACCCCTCCCGCGAAGCTCGCAGGCGCTGTGCGGGGCAGAGTTGGAGGCCGCAGCCGGCCCACCTGGCGCTCAGAGGTGATGAGTCGATATTAGACTTGAAATTAGACGAAGGTTTCTAACCATCAGAGGAGTGAAGTCCTGGAACAGCCTTCCAAGGGGAGTAGTGGGGGCAAAAGACATATCTGGCTTCAAGACTAAGCTTGATAAGTTTATGGAGGGGATGGTATAATGGGATAGCCTAATTTTGGCAATTAATTCGTCTTTGACTACTAACGGTAAATATGCCCAATGGCTCATGATGGGATGTTAGATGGGGTGAGATCTGAGTTACTACAGAGAATTCTTTCCTGGGTGTCTGGCTGATGAGTCTTGCCCACATGCTCAGGGTTTAGCTGATCGCCATATTTGGGGTCGGGAAGGAATTTTCCTCCAGGGCAGATTGGCAGAAGCACTGGGAGGGTTTCGCCTTCCTCTGCAGCGTGGGGCACGGTCACTTGCTGGAAGATTCTCTGCACCTTGAAGTCTTTAAACCATGATTTGAGGACTTCAATGGCTCAGACACAGGTTTGATACAGGAGTGGGTGGGTGAGATTCTGTGGCCTGCATTGTGCAGGAGGTCAGACTAGATGATCATAATGGTCCCTTCTGACCTTAAAGTCTATGATTCAGTATGTGACACTCTTCTCCCTGGAACTGGCCTCACTTGGGCGGTGGGAAGCATTGTCCTGTGGGGGGTGGTGTCTCACACATACGCATGTAACCGAGGTGCTGACCATTTGTGCTCCCATAGCTCTTTAAGGAAGAGTAGGGGTGTTCTCCCTGGTGTTCTGTCCAAATTCAAACTGTAGTAATTCTGTGCAGCCTAAAATTCTGTTTGTGGATCCAGATGGATACGGTATTCTTCACTCTGGATCCAGATGGATTCGGTATCCTCCACTACATCAAGGCATTGTGTTGCAGCACATTGTTTGTGTGAATGATTGGTTCTTTCCATGTGCTTAGCTCTCTGTTATCCTATTCTGTGGGTATGTCTGCACAGCAACCTGAGGTGCATTTACAGCTTGGGTGGACAGACCCGCTCTAGCATTGCTAAAAATAGCAGGCTAGACATGATGGCATGGGCTTCAGCATAGGTTGTCCAAGCCCGCCCAGGACCTTGGGGACGTACTCTCATTGCTAGCCTGCATTTAAGTCCATGCCGCCATGTCTACACTTCCATTTTTAGCAGTGCTAACATAGATGAAGCAAGCACAGACTTGTCTACCCAAGATTCCATCATCTGGGATTGCAATGTAGACATGCTCTTTAAATTAAGGTGGGAAGGTGAACCAATTCAGGTTAGCCTAACAAAATGTGAAATTAAATCCTATCCACAGAGAGAGAGACAAACCTGTACCTATAGAGTTGCTGTTATCAAGATCTTACTTGGGTAATGAGCTTTGAAGGTATATAGTTATGGCTGATATTTGGTTTTCATTCTTTTTCTGCTGTAGGTTCCTGGGAGCAGCTCCTCTCCTGGGGTCCTGTGGACACTATAGTCAGTAACCCACCTTATGTCTTCCATGGAGACATGACTCACCTGGCTGAAGAGATCCTCAGGTGGTCAGATAAGACCTTTCTATCTTTCTTTTTCCCATGCATTATTTCACCCTTCTCTGTTCTCTGTAGAGAAGTTTCAGGGGTCTAGTACCAACAAGTTAGGAGATATCCGTCGGGGATGGGGAGTGGTGGAATGCAGTCCAAGAAGGGCAACCACCTGACAATACACTTATTTGGAAGCCCGTCCCTTTCATTCCTGCACAAACTGAGGATCTTGGTATTTTCTCTCCTTCAGACCTAGTTCAGAGATTCCCTCTTGGCCCATTTGTTCCCTGGTGAGCTTGCCTACTTCTGATACCATGAGGAATTGGGCAGAAGACTTGTGAAAACGCTACATGACTTAGAGAAAGGGTCTGTGAGCTGGAAACACTTTCCCTTGTTTCTGGGAGAGCAGGAGTGGTGTTGAATGCCTGGCACGTTCCCATGCTAACTCACCGCAGTACGCTCCTGAATGTCTCCTGGGTAGTGATACCCCCAGGGTTGAATGGAGCAGCTGTAGTAATCAAGCTGCAGCTCAGAGGGGCAAGAGCTTAGAACTGACTTGCTTTCCATTGATAGCTATAACAAGAGCCACCATCTGTTACAAGGCTTTTGTCTAATGAAAAAGCTCTGAGTAAGGCCATTTGGGGACAGTAGCTGGACCAGTGACGTGATGCATCACCTCCCTCTTTGCCTGTTAGTTTCCCACAAAATTGATTGAACTGGAGGTTAGAACTGGTTCCTGAGTCCAACATCTGGCATGATGCCAGTCTGCCGCCCCTTCCCCCCCCCCCCCCAAAAAAACCCCAACAACAACAAAAAACAGAACAAAACACCCCCATCCCTGAAAGGTGGAGACTTCCTGTTGTAATGATGTGCAAATTCAAACTTTTCTGAACTAGGTAGATCCTTCTGTATTGTACCCACAGTGTATTAGATTAGATGGCAGCTCAACTTGGCTCTTGGCAGTGCTTGAGCCAGGAGAAAAAGTGATACGTTGTCCTGCTGCCTACTCACTTTTGCACCAGTGACATAATTGCACCTAGCGGCCCAATTGAAGCACTGAATAATAATAATAATGCCACCTACTGGCCAAGTGAGTTGTGGTTCTGGTGAGCGCCCTTAGGCTGAGAAGGCAGCGTGGTGGGCACCAGATGGCAAGTGAGGAGACCTGGGTTCTAGTCCACGTTCTGCCCTGAATATTCTGTGGCACCAGGGGTAAAACATTTATCCACCTTTGTGAAGCACTCTGAGAGGAAAAGGCCTGTGCCAGAGCTAAGGATTACTGTTACAGTAACTCCTCACTTAATGTCCTCCCGCTTAACGTTGTTTCGAAGTTACGTCGCTGCTCCATTAGGGAACATACTCGTTTAAAGTTGTGCAATGCTCCCTTATAACGTCGTTTGGCTGACTTTACAAGGGAGCATTGCACAAGTTCCTCTTCTTCGCCTCCTCCCCTTTCCTCCCTCCCTCCCAGCGCTTCCCCCGCTGCCAAACAGCTGTTTGGCAGCACTTAGGACTTTCTGGGGGGGAGACAGGGAGCGAGCGGGAAGCTCCCCCACCCGCCCCCCCGGCAGGCAGGGCCACCCGGAACGCAGGGGCTTTAGGGGCTGCAGGGCCCTGTGCTAAGGGGGCCCCGGGGCCCTGGCCTGCAGCTCTAAAGCCCCTTTCGGAATGTGACCCTGCGAGCACGGGCCGGAGGACTCAGGAGGAGCAGGGGCAGCCGCGCAGCCAGTGGCTGAAGAGAAGCGGCGCTTTCCCCTTCAAAGCTGGCCAGAGAGAAGCAGCGCTTTGAAGGGGAAAGCGCCGCTTCTCTCCGGCCGCTGGCTGCGCGGCTGCCCCTGCTCCTCCTGAGTCCTCCGGCCCGTGCTCGCAGGGCCGCATTCCGAAAGGGGCTTTAGAGCTGCAGGCCAGGGCCCCGGGGCCCCCTTAGCCCAGGGCCCTGCAGCCCCTAAAGCCCCTGCATTCCGGGTGGCCCTGCCTGCCGGGGGGGGTGAGGGGGGAGCTCCCAGAATCGCGGCCATGGGGGCGGTGCAGCGCTGCACAGAGCCACCTGCACACCCCCTGCACCAAACAGGAGCTGCCCCAGGTAAGTGCTCTGCACCTCCTGCCTGCCCCAGCCCTGAGCCTCCTCCCGCACCCCCACCCTGAGCGCCCTCCTACACCCTAACTCCCTCACATAGCCTGCACCCCCAGCCCTGAGCCCCAGGGGTAAGCCAGGGGCACCTCCCCACCACAGTACAGTACTGTACAGTATATAATGCCTTTTGTCTGCCCCCAAAAAATTCCTTGGAACCTAACCCCCCACATTTACATTAAATCTTATGGGAAAATTGGATTTGTTTAACATTGTTTCACTTAAAGTTGCATTTTTCAGGAACATAACTACAACGTTAAGTGAGGAGTTACTGTACTGTTATTATTAAACGTGACCGGCAGGAGCAGTACTATAGCTGTCAACAGGAGATCAGGAACGCCTGATGATGTTTGCCCCAAGACTCTCTCAGCCTAGTCTCAGTGGCAATCTCCGAATAACTTCCTCTATTACACATACCACCCATCTGGGTCGCCAGAGGGATCTTACAAACTTCCCTCTTTACAGATTCCAGAGTTACTGTGACTTTTCCACTGGGACACAGCCCCACAAGCCATCGCTTTCATGTGTCATGTGCCAAGAGACCCCTCTAGTACTTGTTCCCAGTGGGAGATGCTACTAACAACACATTTTACTGCTGTGTGTAATGGTGGGTAATGGAGAGATTTCATCCCTTGTCTTCAACCTCCAGTTACGAGGACCATGGTGCCCTGGATGGGGGAAATGATGGGATGAGAGTGATCAAAAAAATTCTGGCTCTGGCTCCTTGTATCCTGAAGGATCATGGGTAAGCGCTGATGCTGTACTAAAATCCTCATGCCTATCTACATTTGACTTTTCATATCTTCTGCCTATTCCCACCTCATATTTTTTATGATCAGAAATATAAACAAATACGAGGGGGAGTCAAATGCACATAAGAAAAGAGGGAAAAAAAGCCATTCCCTCTTAACATAAGAATGTCACATGCATTAGTAAAGAATTACTGATATTAATACAATCAGCCAGGGGATTATGCATCACACTGGTGACCCTAGCTGCTTGGTATTGTTGCTTGGTCATTATTTAAGTGGGTACCTAAAACTTAAAGAAATGAGGAAAAGCAGAGAGAAGAGAATAGCAGGGGAAGAGATGAAAAGGGAGAGCAGAAAAGAAGAAAACAGTTAAGCGGAGAGATATCTGGAGAGAGAAGCACTGTAGACACCCCCGGGTTGGTGATATTTAATGGACTGTGGTAAGAAACCTTATAAAACACCCCAGGAGGGTGGTGGGGGGGAACATCCCAGGGGTTGTTTCTTGAGGGATTAATCTTCTCCATGATAAATGACCAGGAGATTCCCTGCTTCCATTCACTACCTTGTGATGTCCCTCATGGGATACTAGAGATCAGCACTGTAGCCCTCAACTTAGTCAGGACATTCTAAGTGTCTAGTGGGACAGTCCTGACTTTTTACCAGCTCAAGAGAAGTAATTGAAAATCTCCTGTTGTGCAACGTTGGAACAGGAATATTCAGTGTCATTGTGCTACAGGGGTGCAGACATGGGGTCGTACTCGTTCTTAGAGCTTTGATTGACCACTGAAGCACAAAATCCTCTCAGAGTTTCCCAGGATTAAGCTCTGTAGAGTGCTTATTTTGTATTTTAAGGTGGAGCTGATGTTGATGGGAGGGAGTTTTTAAGGTCGGGAATGAGATCCAAATCCAGGCATGTAATTAATTTGGCTGAGGTAAAGAAAGTGTTCAGTGTGGGAAGGTTTGGGGATTTTCAGAGGAGCATATAGTTGGGGTTTGGCTCTTTTTTTGCGGTTTGGTGTAGCCTACGAAACTGTCAGCAGCTGCAATCAGTTCCAGAAGACTAGTGGTGAATTCAGATAGTTCAGTGATAGCCGTAAACACACTACCTGTGTACATGGAGAGCTTTATATTCCAAGGTCCCTAGTTTGATACTGGAGTGAATTTACAGCTGCTGAAAGCTGCTGGGTTGACAGTTCTGGAAACTGACGTGCCCTAAGTATTCACCGAGCTGGAACAGTATGAGCAGTGGCAGCACAAACCTCCAACCAGGTTCCCTGCTGATATGAGTCATGCGCAACCTGCAGCACCTACATCAATGGATGCAAGATAGAGTATAGAGTCCAGGCCCAGCTAGTCTTTGGCCTCTCTGTTGAGACATCCGGCAAGGGGGCCATCTGGCAAGGTGGTGGCTTTTTTGAGTTGGGTCCCTGTCCAGTAGGAACTGGACTGAGACCAGCACCACTTGTCAGGTGACCAGATTCAGACAAGGCTTCTGTCACACTAGTGGTGTACCTTAGGAGCTAACAGCATTGCCTTCAGTGCGTCTATCCTGATGTGAAGGTGCTGTGAGAGGGGACTCAGACCCCTGTGTACCTCAGGTCTGGCCAGCCCTCTCCCCTCATCCTAGTGCCTCAGGCTCACAGTCGTTCATACTGCAATGGCCTCCGTCATCACCCACTCCCTGTTAGCCTCATCTCTGTCTATATTAGGTACTTAGATGACCCCCATTACCATAGTATCCGAGTGCTAGTGAGGCAGGGCTCCCATCCCCTTTTTAGAGAAGGGACTGAGTCCCAGAGAGACTTGCCCAATGTCACACAGAGTCTATGGCAAATAAGGGAATTTTCCACAGTCTCCCAAGTCCCAGGCTAGCGGCCTAACCCCTAGACCATCCTTCCTCCTATCTAGATCCTTTCCCCGTCCCCCTCTCTCTTTTGTACCATCCCCTGCTATATGTTCAACCTGTGGAACTCTTTGCCAGAGAATGTTGTGAAGGCCAAGACTGTAACAGGGTTAGAAAAAGAACTAGATAAATTCCTGGAGGATAGATCCATCAATGGCTATTAGCCAGGGTGGGCAGGTATGGTGTCCCTAGCCTTGGTTTGCCAGAAGCTGGGAATGGGCTACAGGAAGTTTTTGGAAAGTGTAGGGGACAATTTCCTGGTGCAAGTGCTGGAGGAACCAACTAGGGGCAGAGCTCTTCTAGACCTGCTGCTCACAAACCGGGAAGAATTAGTAGGGGAAGCAAAAGTGGATGGGAACCTGGGAGGCAGTGACCATGAGATGGTAGAGTTCAGGATCCTGACACAAGGAAGAAAGGAGAGCAGCAGAATACGGACCCTGGACTTCAGAAAAGCAGACTTTGACTCCCTCAGGGAACTGATGGGCAGGATCCCCTGGGAGAATAACATGAGGGGGAAAGGAGTCCAGGAGAGCTGGCTGTATTTTAAAGAATCCTTATTGAGGTTGCAGGAAAAAACCATCCCGATGTGTAGAAAGAATAGTAAATATGGCAGGCGACCAGCTTGGCTAAACAGTGAAATCCTTGCTGATCTTAAACGCAAAAAAGAAGCTTACAAGAAGTGGAAGATTGGACAAATGACCAGGGAGGAGTATAAAAATATTGCTCAGGCATGCAGGAGTGAAATCAGGAAGGCCAAATCACACTTGGAGTTGCAGCTAGCAAGAGATGTTAAGAGTAACAAGAAGGGTTTCTTCAGGTATGTTAGCAACAAGAAGAAAGTCAAGGAAAGTGTGGGCCCCTTACTGAATGAGGGAGGCAACCTAGTGACCGAGGATGTGGAAAAAGCTAATGTACTCAATGCTTTTTTTGCCTCTGTCTTCACGAACAAGGTCAGCTCCCAGACTGCTGCACTGGGCAGCACAGTATGGGGAGAAGGTGACCAGCCCTCTGTGGAGAAAGAAGTGGTTCGGGACTATTTAGAAAAACTGGACGAGCACAAGTCCATGGGGCCGGATGCGCTGCATCCGAGGGTGCTAAAGGAGTTGGCGGATGTGATTGCAGAGCCATTGGCCATTATCTTTGAAAACTCATGGCGATCGGGGGAGGTCCCGGATGACTGGAAAAAGGCTAATGTAGTGCCCATCTTTAAAAAAGGGAAGAAGGAGGATCCGGGGAACTACAGGCCAGTCAGCCTCACCTCAGTCCCTGGAAAAATCATGGAGCAGGTCCTCAAGGAATCAATTCTGAAGCACTTAGAGGAGAGGAAAGTGATCAGGAACAGTCAGCATGGATTCACCAAGGGCAAGTCATGCCTGACTAACCTAATTGCCTTCTATGAGGAGATAACTGGGTCTGTGGATGAGGGGAAAGCAGTGGATGTGTTATTCCTTG
Organism: Platysternon megacephalum; assembly: GCA_003942145.1. Lineage (NCBI taxonomy): Eukaryota > Metazoa > Chordata > Testudines > Platysternidae > Platysternon > Platysternon megacephalum. The sequence goes on from QXTE01000264.1 coordinate 1,458,969, forward strand.
ACTTTAGCAAAGCTTTTGATACGGTCTCCCACAGTATTCTTGCCGGCAAGTTAAAGAAGTATGGGCTGGATGAATGGACTATAAGGTGGATAGAAAGCTGGCTAGATCGTCGGGCTCAACGGGTAGTGATCAACGGCTCCATGTCTAGTTGGCAGCCGGTTTCAAGTGGAGTGCCCCAAGGGTCGGTCCTGGGGCCGGTTTTGTTCAATATCTTCATTAATGATCTGGAGGATGGCGTGGACTGCACTCTCAGCAAATTTGCAGATGACACTAAACTGGGAGGAGTGGTAGATACGCTGGAGGGTAGGGATAGGATACAGAGGGACCTAGACAAATTAGAGGATTGGGCCAAAAGAAACCTGATGAGGTTCAACAAGGACAAGTGCAGAGTCCTGCACTTAGGACGGAAGAATCCCATGCACTGTTACAGACTAGGGACCGAGTGGCTAGGCAGCAGTTCTGCAGAAAAGGACCTAGGGGTTACGGTGGACGAGAAGCTGGATATGAGTCAACAGTGTGCCCTTGTTGCCAAGAAGGCTAACGGCATTTTGGGCTGTATAAGTAGGGGCATTGCCAGCAGATCGAGGGACGTGATCGTTCCCCTCTATTCGACATTGGTGAGGCCTCACCTGGAGTACTGTGTCCAGTTTTGGGCCCCACACTACAAGAAGGATGTGGAAAAATTGGAAAGAGTCCAGCGGAGGGCAACAAAAATGATTAGGGGGCTGGAGCACATGAGTTATGAGGAGAGGCTGAGGGAACTGGGATTGTTTAGTCTGCAGAAGAGAAGAATGAGGGGGGATTTGATAGCTGCTTTCAACTACCTGAAAGGGGGTTCCAAAGAGGATGGATCTAGACTGTTCTCAGTGGTACCAGATGACAGAACAAGGAGTAATGGTCTCAAGTTGCAGTGGGGGAGGTTTAGATTGGATCTTAGGAAAAACTTTTTCACTAGGAGGGTGGTGAAGCACTGGAATGGGTTACCTAGGGAGGTGGTGGAATCTCCTTCCTTAGAGGTTTTTAAGGCCCGGCTTGACAAAGCCCTGCCTGTGATGATTTAGTTGGGATTAGGTCCTGCTTTGAGCAGGGGGTTGGACTAGATGACCTCCTGAGGTCCCTTCCAACCCTGATATTCTATGATTCTATGACAGGGGATGGATCACTTGATAATTACCTCTTCTGTTCATTCCCTCTGAAGCACCTGGCATTGGCCACTGTCGTAAGACAGGATACTGGGCTAGATGGATATTTGGTCTGACCCAGTATGGCAGTTCTTATGTTCTTATGATTGGTCGTTTTATGAGGGTGATTCTATCAGGCTGAGTTATGAAGACATTTCCTGTGCAAGGCCCCAAGCAGCTTGGTGGGGATGCTTTGCAGATACAATTATTTTTTATGATTATCCCCCATGGGGATTTGGTGCCACCCAACTGATGCAAGAGGAGAATTGTTACTGCCATCATTCAGTTACAGTTTGTAGCCTAGAGCTTGCCCTTTGCCGGCAGCCTGCCTTTACCTTAAATCTTTGGCGTCCATAGCTAGTGCTGTCTCTATTATAGGTTTACTGATTCACAGGCCATAATCCCAAGCCTGCATCTCAGTGGCCGTGCTTTAATTATGTCGGTTGAGTAGAACCTTACTCTATGAGGAGTCCTATTGAACTCAGCCTTTACTCACTGTAAGTAAAGGTTTCTTTAGTATCTTACATTTGTTAGCTCCATGACCACTTTGCTTGGACAGTCCAGTGCGGTTGGTTGTTGGGTCACTGGGTTCCAGAGTTTCACAGGCCAAACAAGCTGGTCAACTGGATCCTTCCACAGAATTATCTGGACCATCCTAGGAAAGAGAGTCTGATATTTCCAAACTGGTCAAACAAAATGTGTTTGTTTCCCCTCCACATCCCTACACATGTGTTTTCAGGAGTGTGTTTCTAGAAGTTGATCCCAGACACCCAGAGATGGTGGAGAACTGGCTGCAGAATCACCCTGACCTGTCCCTCTCCATCTCTGCCACCCACAAGGACTTATTTGGAAAGTAAGTGTTTTCTCTTCCTCTGACTGTTCCCTTCAACTATATGCAATTGCATCCAGCCCTGGGTACAGTCTCCCTCTGCACCCTCGTGTCTTGAGGTTAAACTCAGAGAGACTCAGTCACTAAGTTAGCGCACCCCCTTCCTAAACACCTGCATCCTTTGAACTCCGCAAACTTCTAGTTTATCTTGAAGTGGGGGCAGTGCCAAGCATTCCTGACTCATCTTAGTGTTGACATTATCTGATGGGATTATCCTTCATGGAAAAATGTGGCTTTACATGATGGGTGTGGATTCATATTCTCCCTGGCAAAATGTAATGCCGTGTTCCTTCTTGTCCCCAACAGGCCAAGGTTCCTACACATCCAAAAGCATAAAGCAGGTGACCGCATCAACAAGAACAGCTTTGCTTGTCCGAGCATCCATCTCCCTGGAGTTTCTTGCTGAGTCGTCTTGGATCCCTGCACAGCAACAGGAACCTAGCCCTCCACTGCATTTCCCAGCATTCTGATCTCTTCAGATGGTCACTGGTGCATCCATCGCTGACAGAGCATTTCACTTGGAGGATCACTAGAAAGGATGTGGGGCAGGGGTCTGAGTCTGCAGAGGTGTTTCAGCTCCCACAGACGGTCGGACACAGATTATTAGCTCAGTCAGCTAAAGCAAGAAATAGGTATGAGAACCTGGCATAGAGGGAATCTCAATTCCAAGCATCTCATTTTGTTGAAGCTGCAAATACATATGATAAAAATACAACTTCTCCATGCATCAAATGGCACTTTTATTTCGTAATGAACAGCATAGGTCTTGCCCTGGAAAAATAACTTAAGATTGTTGGTAGGTCTGTTTCTTTTTAATTTTTTTTAAACCTCCACTTTCAAAGCCTACGAATTCTTTTGGCGGGTATGCTCGGAGATTCCAGAACTAATGCTTCAGATTCAGTTCTGTCCCCGCAGCCCCCAGTGTTCCTGAGCGATTCTACCATGACAAAGCACCGAGTGCAGCCTGTCGCTTCTGAGCAGCCCTCCAACAACAAGCCAGCATGCACAGTCTTGCCCTCCTGAGCAACCTTTCAGTAACAAACCAGCACATTTGCAGCCATTATTCCCAAACGGGCAGTATTCTACAGCTCAGACAATGGGATCCATAATGGAATGCTTTGTGAGGAGGACGTGGGATGGGTTTGAACCAGAATTTAGTGGTAATCGACTCTTTTCTTTGGCAAATCTAGTTTTAGACAGGAAGGGGAAAGCCTTGTATCTGAAGACTTGAGGACTGTGTTTAGAAAGAGTAGCTTCCCCAAAGCCCCACCCCACTCACTCAGCCACCCTCACTCACTTTCACCAGGTTGGGGCAGGGGTTTGGGGTTTGGAAGGGGGTGCGGGCTCTGGGCTGGGGGTTTTGCAGTGTGGGTGGGGCTCTGAGGTGAGCGTGGGGCAGGGGGTTGGGGTGCAGGAGGGGGTGAGAGGTGCAAGCTTTAGGAGGGAGTTTGGGTGCAGGAAGGGGCTCCGGGCAGGGGGTTGGGGTGCAGGAGGGGGTGCGGGGTGCGGGCTGTGGGAGGGAACTTGGGTGCAGGAGGGGGCTCCAGGCTGGGGCAGAGTGTTGGGGTGCAGGAGGGGGTACAGGGTGCTGGCTCTGGGAAGGGGGTCAGGGCTGGGGTGCAGGAGGGGGAATGGGGTGCTGGCTCTGGGAGGGGGCTCAGGGATGGGGGTTGGGGTGCGGCCTCCCACCTGGCAGCACTTACCTCCAGTGGCTCCTGGTTGGCGGTGGGCGCAGCGAGGCTAAGGCAGGCTCCCTGCCTATCCTGGCCCCACACCGCTCCCGGAAGGGGCCAACGGGCCTCTGCAGCCCCTGGGGTGGAGGATGCGGGGGGCACATGGCTCCGCGTGCTGCCCCTCTCTGCAAGCACCACCCCCGCAGCTCTCCCGGCCAATGGGAGCTGCGGGGGCAATGCTTGCAGGCAGGGGCAGCACCCGGAGGGAGACCCCTGCGCACCCGCCCCCGGGGCCATGGGGCTGCGGTGGCCGCTTCTGGGAGCAGTGTGGGGCCAGGGTAGGCAGGGAGTCTGCCTTTGCGGCAGCCATACTGCACTGCTGCCGGAGATCACAATCGACTGGGAGATCCTCTAGGATCGACCGGTTGGTGACCACTGCTCTAGAGCACTGGGAGAAATGCTTCTGATATTCTGTTTGAGCTTTCTGTTTATACAACACCTAGCACATTGTGAATGTTACAGGTAACAAATATAAAAACATAATAAAACCAGTGCTGCATGTTCTGTAGATGGAAATGAGCCTCAGTTCAAACCAGCTCACACAAGAATTGCTATGTAAAGAGTAAAATAATTCTTATGCGTATTGCAGTGGGCCCGAATCAAAACCCTCATCCACACTCCCCGTCAGATAATAATACCTAGCTCCAATGTAGCATGTTTTACCCATAGATCTCAAAGCACTTTACCAAGGAGGTCACAAGCATTATCCCCATTTTACAGGTGGGGAAACTGAGTCACAGGGAGACGTGATTTGCCCAAGGTCATGCAGCAGGCCAGTGGCTTAGCCTGGAATAGCAGCCAGGACTCCTGGCTCCTCAGCAGTGCAGCTGGAATAGCGAAGGTTTATTTCCTTGTTCTGTTTTATCGGGGGAAGTGACTCAGGCAATAGAGATGCCTGAAAGAGCAGGGTGAGAATTCACTGGAGTGGAGAGCCAGAGCAGTCTGTTATAAATAATGGGAGGATTTAAAGCCAAGTTGCTTTCTTGTTTCGCAGTTGGTAGATCCTTTCCTGGCCAGCTTTGGCCAGCAGGAAGGAATAGCCAAGCCAAGGAGTCTGAGCTGATCTCAGAGGAAAGCTGCGAGAGGTCATCACTTGTGGGATGGAAATATCCATCTGGTGACCTCTGCGGTCTCTGAGCACAGCAGGACGTGCTGCTGGGATATCCTCCAAGGCTGGGCTGTGAGTGCCTACTCAGACACTTATTTGGGGCCTGTGTCAGTGCTGCCCACATCAAGCTTCGGCATATACATGTGGGGCTGTTTAGAAAGCACCACCAGATTCCAAGGGATTTACTAAACATCTGCACACTCTCACACTCCCTCTCTCTCTCCACTGTTTTCATAATCACTCTTTCATTCTTGCCCACTCCTTCATTCTCATTTTCCCTCTGGAGCCTTGCACGCAACTTTGCAAGTCACCTCAACCCTGACTGATGTGCCAACGCCCAGACCCCAGCCTGGATCCCATCCAGAGCCCACCCCACCATCACTCACAGCCCAGCCTTTACCTCGGTCACACTGTTACCTATTGCACAATCATGTCCCTGCCCCCTTCTCCCCCCAAAAGTGCATCCTGTGGGCCTGCCCCACCACTGGAAGTGGCCCCTCCGGTATCCAAAAGCCTTCAAAACAAAAAAGGACCCTCCTTCATGTGAACATGCTAAGATAAATTTAACAAAAGAGCAGTAGGGAGGGTGGGACTCAGGCTCCATCTGCAGTGATGCTCACCTTGGGTTTGTGAGTTGGGGAACCATGTTTTGTCTTAGTTTTACCCCCATTCCAGCTGAGATGATTCCTAGCAGTTTTGCAGGCCAGTGAGGGAGAGACCAAGCTGTTCAGATAACTTTAAAAAAACCCCAAACACCTCCACCTAAACTGAGAGCTAGAACTCTCTTTTTAAACTGAGTTTAAACCGAGTTCCCCGACTCAGCAATGGGTGCAGCTACTAAATGGTACTTATCTACAGAGTTTATAGACAACCTGTAACTCACTCCAACAGGATTTTTAAAAGCATGATTTAATGACTGGGTAATTTAATGATTAGATGAGGTTTCAATGTCGTCATACTGCATTCTTCAAGGCATAAGTGGTCACCTGCAGCAGTCCAGAACGAACTGCCCCTGTGCAGGTAAATGAACGGGTGGCAAGGAGCATTATAATTTTCCTCTGAATCATTGTTTATTGGCCTCAGCCAAGAGCAGGATACTGTACTAGGCAGGGTCATGGTCTAATCCAGCAGGGCAACTACTATCTTCCAACATTCGTCTCTCTTTTTTAGAAAACTGATTACATCACAGCCATTGTGCTGTACTGTGATTCTGTGGTACAGAAGATCATGTAACACTGCTGATCTTCTCTTAAGGACAGGAGTGGGGAGAAATCCTGTTCTCTCCCCCATGTGGCTGGGCAGCATTTCCCAGCTCAGGGAACGTATTTGTCTAGTGTGTTCCATAGTGTCTGATATACCTTTGGCCAAACTCTTTGGTGCAAAAACTTTTCAAAACGGCTGTGATAGCTGTGAAGGAGCCACTGACACTCCCAGAATTCCTGCTTTTCCAGAGGACTGGGCAGTTATCCACCCAGAGAGGGACGATGCTAACATGTAAACTATAGGATTTGAGATTAGCTCTCTGAGAAGTTTGCAATTGATTAATGAAGCTGCAAGAAGACTAACATTTCTGCTTACATTTTACACAATCAAATAACTTATTGGGGCTCATTCTCAGTTACTTTGCACATGCTTTAATTCCATGGAGTCTTATCAAGGAGGTGGCTTATTTTTCTGAAACAACATTTGAAGAGGTTTGTTTTTTTCTGTGGGGTGGAGGTTGTGTTTTTAGGGGCTGTTGATGTATCTGCTAGGACAGGGGTAGGCAACCTATGGCACACGTGCCGAAGGCGGCACGCGAGTTGATTTTCAGTGGCACTCGCACTGCCCGGGTCCTGGCCACCGGTCCGGGGGGCTCTGCATTTTAATGTAATTTTAAATGAAGCTTCTTAAACATTTTAAAAACCTTATTTACTTTACATACAACAATAGTTTAGTTCTATATTATAGACTTCTAGAAAGAGACCTTCTAAAAACGTTAAAATGTATTACTGGCACGCGAAACCTTAAATTAGAGTGAATAAATGAAGACTCGGCACACCGCTTCTGAAAGGTTGCCGATCCCTGTGCTAGGACCATTTCCTGGAAAAGGGGTTGCAAAGCACATGGCCCAGTAGGTGGCACTGTGATCCCAGTCTCAGCTGCATTGGTGTTGGCGACTGCTCTTAAGCAGGAAGATACAGATGTAGAGACAGAGAACCGTTCTGGCTACAGGTATGGTTGCCAACCTTCCAGGATTGTCTTGGAGTCTCCAGGAATTTAAAGATTATTTAATTAAAGGTTATGCCATGTGATGAAACCTCCAGGAATACATCCAACCAACATTTGCAACCCTCACTACAGGATTGTTATTTGTTTCAGAGTCACCGTATTTTCTGAAAAGTCTGTTCTGAAATACAAGACACTATCTTTGTTTATAGCATTCTAATCTAGATACTATGGTGATGAGGGCTATTTGAGCACCTGATAGTCATTAATCCTGGGTTCTCAGCCGCCGTGGGCAGCAGCAGGGACCCCGGAGCCCTAGCAGCGGTGGGTGCTGGACCCTCCTTCCTCCATATTTTGGCACAGTTATTTTTAGTAAAAGTCATGGACAGGTCACAGGCTTCTGTGAATTTTTGTTTATTGCCAGTGACCTGTCTGTGACTTTTACTAAAAATAGCCATGACAAAATCTTAGCTTTAGGGATGCCAGCCATTTCATGAACAGTAAGAGCCAACCCCAAACTCACACTGCTTTTTCTTTGAGGTTTGAAAAGTTGTGTTTAATTTTGTTTAAAAGATCATTTCTGTGCCCTGCTTGTGCTCCAGGCTGCATCCAGAGGCCGGAATACTGAAATACCGTGAGGTAAGCTGCCCTTGCATGGCCAAACCACGGAGTGCTGGAAATCTCAAGTCTGATCTGGCTAGACTTCAAGCCCAATGTCTCTTTCAGAGAGGTTCGGATGCTCTTTGGATGGGCATCTGGACTTTCAGATGCTTCTCCAACTTGAGGAGGGCCAAAGGTACAGTCCCACTCCAGTCCCTTACAGTTGAAACGGCCTGCATCTCCCCAGCTTGGAGGAGTCCCCAGAGGGCATAGGGCTGGCATAGTCACTCTTACCACACCCACTTCTTGCAGCCCAGGTGTTGGGAACATGGCCAGAACATGCTGTGCACATGCTGTCCCCAGCTCACAGGCTGTCCTTCTGAGGCTTGCCAGGTGGCTACGGTGACCTCCAGGGCACTCTAGCATGTGCCGTGGCTGGGATGAAGCCCCAGGTAGGGACCCAAAGAACAATAACCAGCTGCCACACGCCCTGAATCCCTAACTATACCAAGCAATTTTTGGCTACAGCAGAGAATCTGGGTCTTGAACCTCTTTGAGGTTTGCCCTTTGTCAGAGGCTTGTCTCTTTCATCTGCACCTGCCGGTGGTGAGAGAGTGGTTTACAGGTTACTGCTCTTGATGTGCTGGCTGCTGCTGGGCCCTGAAAACACACAGATTCCTAGATTCCAAGGCCAGAAGAGATCATTGTGATCATCTAGTCCAGGGGTAGGCAACCTATGGCACGCGTGCCAAAGGCGGCACGCGAGCTGATTTTCAGTGGCACTCACACTGCCCGGGTCCTGGCCACCGGTCCGGGGGGCTCTGCATTTTAATGTAATTTTAAATGAAGCTTCTTAAACATTTTAAAAACCTTATTTACTTTACATACAACAATAGTTTAGTTCTATATTATAGACTTCTAGAAATGAGACCTTCTAAAAACGTTAAAATGTATTACTGGCACGCGAAACCTTAAATTAGAGTGAATAAATGAAGACTCGGCACACCACTTCTGAAAGGTTGCCGACCCCTGATCTAGACTGACCTCCTGCATAGCACAGGCCAGAGAACTTCTCCAAAATAATCCCTAGAGCAGAGCCTTTAGAAAGGCTGACAAGCTGTGATCACCCGAGCTGCATTCAGAAGGGGCTAGAATAGCACGAGCCAGTTGCTGAATTTTTAATTAGTTGTTTATTAATTTATTTCATGCCATTCTATTAGCTCTTGACTTGTTCTTCTTCGTAAATGACAACATATCAACAATATTGGCTTACAAAATAATGTGTACCTGAAAAGATGGGGACCAAAACACAATCTATCCCAATCAGGTAAGTGTCAGATAAGAAAAGGTCTGGTTAAAGAATGCTAAGCGTCAGTGTTTGTAATGAGACAGGGACCCTGTCCCATTTAAATGCCTAGCTTGCAGTTCCATCCTGATGACTGCTAGTTCTGAGCCTTTTTTTAAAAGTCCAGTCTTTTTCTGAGTGGCAGTTTGTTTTTCAGTTCAGCACGTATTGCTGTGTTTCAATGCTCAGACAAGTAATATGCTGGAGAAAAGATTGTGGCTTTAAGCCATTACCCACTGGCAGCAGCTCCCTGACATGAGCAACTTGTGCCTGAGTGGGCCTTGCTACAACCAGTAACAGAGTGTAGCTTGCACTCCCCGACCCCGCCAGATGGTGCAGAAGGGAGGCATGGGCACTGGCCCTTCTTTGTTTCTGTTGTGAAATTTAACTCTGCTATCTGCCCTAGACTTGACAGACCCCAGGTGGCGAGATCAAGGTGAGAGGGATGATGGTTAGTGCGCTAGCCTGGCACTCAGCAAACCTGGGTTCAGTTGCTTGCTACTCCAGAGACTTCCTGTGTGACCTTGGGCAAGTCACTTAACCTTTCTGTGCCTCAATTTCCCCATCTGTACTGTGGGGATAATAGCTCTGCCCTGCCATACAGGGATGTGAGGGTAAATACATAAAGATTGGAAAGCAGTCAGCTACTACGATAACGAGGGGCACATAAGTACCTTATATAGACAGACCGAAAGGGCCATGACCATACCTATTAACCACCCTCCCTTACTGCACGTCCATACGGGGCTGGGCATAATCTAACCCTCATTAAATAAATGTCTCCTGTGCTGCCCAGTGCCCTGTGCATGCCCAGCTGCAGAGATGAGGTCATGAATGGTACATCATTATCGCTGTGCTAATTCCACGAAATGTTTTGTATGCCAATGCAAAACCAAAGGATGTGGGAGCAAGTTGTCTTGTCACTGCTTGCTTTTCTAAAACAATTATCTTTCTGTAAGTGCATGAGAACACGACATGCAGACATAAACCAGCCTACTGCCGAGTGCTGAGAAAGTTGAGCCTACATCCTGTTCGCAAAAACAGTGGTGTTTTTACAGTACGTAAGCCGGTTTGTCTAATATCTCATTGGTATAAATAACAGTTGAGAGAAGTGCTGGTACACAGTGTGGTCTGTCTAGCACTGGTGTGTGGTTATAGTCAGAAAAGTAGCAATGTTAAAGTGGTACCTTCTGACTCTGAGTGTCTCCCTGCTTACCTACAAAAACGGTGCCTTTTGTTGCCCATGCAGCCCAGTAATGGGACAGTGAGCTAGTCTCTATTCTGCCTCATACATTGTAATCAACAAAAGCATCAGCTGAATTCCAGTTCCACAATCTGCATTACTGGTGAGGATATAAGAGACAGACAGAACCCGGGGGATCGTCAGATCCCAGGTTTGGATCTGCCCCGCTGTCAATTAGAATATCTGTCACCTGACTTATATGCAGGAGATTAGATCTGGCATAAGCAAATAAATATACAGCCACATACAGGCGTTCGTGTGCATTTTATAGTGTGTAAATACTGTCGTGAAGGTTTGATGCCTCATTATGGTGTGGTCTAGAATAGTGCCTGAAGGTTCCAATCAAGAGCAGGTCCCAGCTGCGCTAGGCACTGTACAGACATGTAATTAGAGGTGATCCCTGACCTAAAGAGTTGTACAATCTAAATAGATAAGACAAACAAAGAGTGGGATGGCACTGCAAAGGGAAGTGACTTGCCCAAAGTCACCCAAGAGGTTCACGGCTCGGAACAGGGCACTGCCAATCTAGTGTCCTACCTACTGGATCGTCTTCTATGCTATTTTCAAGTCCTTTGTTAAAGCAGTGCATCTGGGTATTCCTTGCCATTTTTCACCCGGGACCTGCTATTCTGGGAGGATGATAGTGCTGTGGAAGCAGGAGAATCTCATTCTTACTCCTCTTTATTTAGGGAAAATGGGAGAATTTATTACTCAAAGACATGTCGAGTATCATTTTATCCCTTGCTCTCAGTATTTGTCATAAGAATGCCTTTCGCAGCATGGATTGCTATGAGAGCCACTGCCAAATACCCCAGATCTAAACAGACAAAAATGGGAAGAGCAGGCTTCATCATTTTGTCACATGATAGAAGGGGAAAGGAACTGGTGGTAAGAACAAGGCACATGGTCAGTATGGAGAAGGCCAAGCCGCTTTAGGAAATGCTGGCTGATGTGATGTGTTAGGGGTTTGGAAGAGGTATCCCCCTCTAATGTATTTAGGGTTTCCAACCCTCCAGGACTGTCATGTGATGAAACCCCCAGGAATATGTCCAACCAAAATTGGTAACCTTAGAATGTATTCCTTCTCTGCTTCCCAGAGATGACGGAGGGAGGGCTCTGGGTCCCACAAACTGCAGACCACATATTGGAGATGAGTGCCCCACCCCATTAACCCCTCCTGGGGAAGGGTGTGCAAAGGAGGGAACCAGTCCCCTTGTCCTGTTAGACTGGCAGCTTGGCCTAGGTTTTAAACAGGGAGAGAGCCCCATGGCAGACACAGCACAACATCATGGGGGTTGGTATCTGCTACTCCCCTGGAATTGGCGAAGGCATGGGAGCACTGTTTAAAGTATGTGTTTCATTTCTGTAAGCAGCGATTGCATTGTCGGCATTGGTTCTTGGCAGGCTGTATGGGACTCAGTGGGTAACCTTTCCTCACTAGGGACCACCCTGTACTTAGTGATGTGGTGTCTTGAGCAATCTCTTCCTGGCATACTGCTATGATTACTAAGTCTTATGCAAGCACACCTGTCCTTAGGTTACTTTGTTTCCTCCCTCTACACTCCCTTTGTCAGTTTCTGCACCACTTGTGTCTTGTCTAAAAGCTATATTGTGAGCTCTCTGTGGCACAGACTCTCTGTGTGGTGGTTTGTTTGCATCGTGCCTAGTACAATGGGGCCTCATGCCTGTGCTGGGATCCTCAGGCTCAGCCATCATAGAAATAGTAAATAATAACCAACAGAAGACCGGCTTCTCTGCTGTAGCTTCTCAGTGTCTGTTACAGAGGTTTGTCTGAGTGCCATCAACAAGGCTGTTGGCGTTGTTGCCTCACTCTGGTGTATAGAGACGTTTGCAGAAATTGCAACATTCCCAGCTGTCATTTGGGTTATGGTTAATTAGTGATGTTTGCATGGTGCCTTTGATGTTCCAGGACCAAATTCAGAGTGGATGTAAGTGGGTACAACTCCATTGCCTTCAGTGGAGCTGCATCCTCCTACTCCACATTTGAATTTGGCCCCCAGCAGGATGAAGTAACCACCCTGCTATTGTTTTTGAACACATCTGGGGACTTGCCACAGCTGACCTCACAGACATTCTCTCTCCTTTCCACACTCTCTCTGCTTATCTAGAAGTGGCTTCTTCTCTCTCCCTTTGGACAGCCTGTTTCCTGCTGCTGCTGTAAGACCCTTCTCTGTGGCTCCTGACATCTGGAATTGCCTTCCTAGCTCTCTCCTCTTTGTTCCCCTTCCATCTTTCTTCAAGTTTCCAGAGGAGACTTGTCATTTCTCCCTTGCCAGTATCTCCTCTTGTATCTCCCCTGCTCTCACTGTTTATGATTGGACTGGATAAGTGTATCACTTAACCCTAGATAATTTGAGGATACGTTTTGTACAAAAAGCTCTACCAAAGAAAGCGTTGCATTGCCCTTGATGTGGTTATGCTAGGGATGGGGCTTCCTGGGATTGGAGCTGTGCTGCTAACAGTTTACCAGCACTCATGCTCTTCATGCTCAGACATAGCAGATTAAGATCATACCTTGCTTGAATGAGATCTCTTCCATCTATCCACGTGGGCAGGGTTACTCAGGCTGCGAACAGGTGTTGTGCTTCAACTGCTAGGTCAGTGATTTTGTGTTTGTGTGTTTGTTTATTTGTACCAGCAAAGTCCACAGTTTTCATTCCGGTAGTGCCTTAAGCTGTGTGATTCTGTAACTTGTGCAATTTAAGGCACTGCTTGAGCATGTGGTATGTGTTGGTCAGTAATGGCAATGCCAGGAGAACAGAGGTGACTGTCCCAGGGCATGTCCCTCCATTTGGACTGACTATGATAAGAGATAGAAGGCAATGTGGGAGAAAGGGGGAGAGTAGATGCCCTCTCTTTGAAAAGGGTTGCCTTCTTCCCAGCCAAGGCCTGTGGCAGTAGTAAGTTCTTCCCTCTTTTACAAGGGGAGAGCCAGGGGTAAGGGGTGGGTTAAAAGGGCAAGCACCTCTAGTGGCACAACATCCTCTAGTTCCTTGTTCAAGACTGAAACTCGAGGCTTTCTCTGATCCTACAGTGTGAGCTTCTGGTCTCCAGGCTTTGCACTGGTAGATTCTGGATTTTGCTTAAGTATTTACCATTGCTCATAGCCTATACCTAATGTCTCAGACAGGAGCAGGACAGGTGGAAATCATCAGGGAGAGAGGTACTGTCTGTGTGCTGATGATGAGGAGGGATTCCTGCCCACCCCTGAAGAGGATAGTCTGTTCTGCAGAGGCGTGTGTGGGCATTTAACATTTTAGTTTCAGGCACATGACACAGATGAAATGTGCAGTCTCCCACACAAAGGGTGTGACCTTTCCTGTGTAAAGGGAGCTCAGAGTTGCTGCTGCTTTGGTGGTGGTTGGGAGAACAGAGAAGGCTGCTGGTTTGTCTGCAGGGTAGAAAGGCAGAATAACACTGTGATGGGGTAGTCTGCCCCTTAAGGCTGGTGGAGCCTAATGGTCAGCCCACCCCATCATGTGGTATGGCCCTTTAAGAGGCTGGATGATCCGACTACATTCTAAAGACCTGGGAAATATTGGGAGAGAGGAAGTGGTCTCGGGAGTAAGAAGTGTTCAGAAGGAAAATTCTGTTCCTGCTTCTTTAAGGGGCTGGGGCCAGTAGCCTTGCAGAGAGCGTGGGGCAAGGTTCTCCTCTCCCCCAACCAACTGGGGATGAGCTGGGAGACAGGGACCAGCATAAATGCTGCCTCCTTCGTAGCGAGGCAGACACCAGCAGGAGAAGATGGGCCTGCTGTGCACCCCTGAGGACTAATGAGGGAAGAAAGGGCTAGCTAGGGAGAAACTGGCTAAAGCCCTACAGTGGGTGAAATTACAGTCCAGCTCCAGAAGGAGAGCTGGAGATTTGTGGTTTAAGGAGAGGGATAATAATTGCCCAGCTCCAGGAGGGCTGGGACTCCTGCCTGAAGGAGAGACAGAGGGCTGGGAACAGAGCTCAGAGGGCAGGCTTCCGAGGAGCCCTGAAAGCCACAAGGACCTTTTGGTTATTTGGGACTTTCCAGGACTGTTTTGTATGGGGTTTTGTAATAAACCAGCCCCAAGGAGGGTAATATTGACTCAAGAGGGCCCAAAGTGGAGTTATTGGCTTCCTGTGAGGAGAAATGTTGGCAGGGCTCACCTGCAGGGCCATGCCTGACTGAAAGGGGATACACCGGGTGACCTCCCCACCGTCACAAAAACCTACCCTCATCAATGGCTACAAATTACTCCAGCTGCTGCTAATGTGGGGGTAACTTTAGCGCTTGTGAAAGAGTGACACTCTCAGTGCTGGTTTGAGACGGACATAGTGCCACACAGCTTTGCCACTGCAGCTCCATCTTTACTAGCATCTCCAACTGCTGTTCTAGTCCTGGGATCTTCCCCCCACCCCCACCATAAAGCTCTGCTAATGCACTTCAGTCCTGACCTGTAGGTTCCCTGCTAGTCCAGTCCTTGCCCTCTCACCCTCCTCCATCTGCTCTGCTAATTCACTTCTACCTGCGCTGTAGCAACCGTTGGTATTCAAGTCTTGGATCCCTACATAAATACCTCAGTCCTGATCCTCAGCATCACTTACTAGTTCCTGCTGTGTGTCCTTAGAAACGTTTGGCCAGTGCTCCTCACTGCTAACCAGTGTCATTCTAGCTCCTGGGCCTCTCCAGCAAAGGCACTGAGAATTGTGCCACAGAGGGTTTGTGATATGAACATACCGGACCTAGACAACCAGTCAGATTTTCATTTCTGATTTGAGTCAGGATTCTAGTGAATCTAGTGAATCCACTGCATCGGTCATATCTTTCCTCTGCCCTCCACAATGTGTTTTAGTGCTGCTTGTAATGTCTCATGTCTGCCCTGGCATTGGTTCCTGTGAGATAAACTCTTCTTATCCTGGGGCAGAAGCATGCTGTTCAGATTCTTTGTGCCCCTAACTTGGAGAGGGGACTGCATGCTCTCACCCCCAGGTATGTTTCATAATCATGGTATCTCAGAACTCAGGAAGGTAGAAAACTTAGAAGACTCTGTCCCTCTCTTTCCAGGCCACTTACAGGTATTGCTCAAACAAGCAAGACAAACGCATTCCAGAAAATGAAATACAAGGGCGGCCAAAAAGCTGGGAATGCCACACACAGTTTGGAGGCTGCAGTAATTGATAGACCAAATATTTTCCTTTCCCATCATGCCTTGGGGTGAATGTGTTGTAATTTGATGCTTGGCTATTGGGTCACTTGTTTGCTGCTGATATGGTGGGAGCTCTTTATGAAGTTACCTTTCAGTGATTATCACTTTTATTCAAGAAAGGCCCAGGACTGGAATAGCTGGTGGAACAGCAGGTCTGGACTGAGGTGCATTGGCACCAAGACTAAAATAGCAGAGGTCTGCAGGTGTTTTGACAGTGCTATGATATGGCTCAGGACTGGGATGGCAGCAGGGTTGGGCAAACTAGGATTTTGTAGTGAAAAACCATTCCGTTTCTCGTCTCCTTTTGCACAATACATTGCAGCACACCAGTATTTTAAAGCTATAAAGACTCTTGGGTAAGCTTGCATTGTGCCTGCTTGTGCTGGCCTGGCCTTATCCAGCCAGGGTTGCCAGTTTCTCAGTGCTATAAATATTTGAAAAGCTTTTTCAATGGTACCAGCATAGGGGACTCTGTTGTGCTAGAGAGAGGGCTGATTCATCAGGCAAAGACCTGCAACAAGGAGGAATGGAAATGCCAACAGCTAGACAGGAACGAGCCCCAGTTAAAGACCTGGTAACAGCAGGACCTGGCACATAGGAGGAGGAAAAAGATAGCAGCATTTGAGTCAAGGCTAGTGTATTCTTATAACATAAAAACCTGGTTCCACTGCCACCAAGGAGACGTGCATGGGAGGAGCCAGCCTATAGGAGCAGCTGCTGAACCTATGCTAATAAAATAGCCAAGGACCTGTTTCCAGGAGTGTGCTCAACCAGATTCACTTTCCACAAAACAGCATATGTTCTTTGTTGCCTTTTTCATGAGAGCAAATTGGGGTTTGTATAATATAAGAATTTTTTTCTCCCCAGACCTTTGTTCAGAATTTAACCACATCCAAACAGGAAAATATTTTCACTTGTCTTTAAACTACAGTGGATTGCACTTAGTAGCAACCTTTCAGTTCCCAGCAGAAAGTTGCTATTATCGAAGAGTTGCCAATAAGTGAAAGTTATGTTTGTGGGGCTGCAGCCAGGGAAAAAAGCCCTGGGACGTGTTTGGTCTGCACGTCCTAGCGTTTCTTGTCCTGGTGGCAGCCCCACAAACCTGCCTCCTGCTGGGACCTTTCTTCCAAAAAATCATTGTGAATCCCATTAACATTAGATTCAGTGGGACGGGATCAGTTCCTGGTAAAAGTTGCTAATATTGGGACTGCTGTTAAGCAGCATCCATTGTATGTATGTATTTATTTATTGCATCATTTTTCTTTGGGTTTTGGCTAAAAGCAGAAGTTTCAAACACCAGTAGAAAACCAATTCTCGGAGGAGGTTAAGTGCAGAGGACATGGGACTGAAATTCAGGAAACCTGGGGTAAAACTCTGGCTCCAATGTAGTCAATGGGAGTTTTGTCACTGTGATAGATTGACACCCTCCACCCCCATACATGCTCTTACATTACTGACTTCAATGGGGCCAGGATCCACCCCTGGTTTCTGTTCTGTTCTGGTGCTGATCTGCAGCGTGACATTGGGAATGTCACTTTACCTCTCTGTGCCCCCATTTCCCTATCTATAACGGTTTAGGAGACTGTTACCCACCTTTGTGAAGCATTTTGAAATCTGTGGATGAAAGGTGGTGTACTATAAATGCTGGGAGCAAAATTAGAGGGGCTGGGAATGTAACGAGAGCCTGTTGGCATGCGATTGCAGACCTAAGATGCTTAGATGTGGTTCAGCTAAACACCCACACTTGGGGTTCCACCCAGTGGAATCTTCAAACTTTTTGCAGTTTGCCCTATTTTCACCATTCCTCAGTGGCAACCTCCTGCAATGAAACAA
The DNA here is from genome assembly GCA_003942145.1 of Platysternon megacephalum. Taxonomy (NCBI): domain Eukaryota; kingdom Metazoa; phylum Chordata; order Testudines; family Platysternidae; genus Platysternon; species Platysternon megacephalum. The sequence goes on from QXTE01000264.1 coordinate 1,476,307, forward strand.
AGTATGATGATAAAAGGGGAAAGTGAGGGTGTAAAAGAGCATGTGTTAGAGATTCCTGAGAAGAGAGGCTAAGGCCCTCGCAAAAACCCACACGTTGGCTGAAAGCAGAAGCTTGGCTGAAAGAATCATCTGGGGAGGTTTTGGGGTTTGTGGGCAATTGAAAAAATTGTTCCTTGAAGTTTTCTTTCTGTACAATGTTCTACCTCAACTTGGGCTTAGGAACAGTGTGACGGGGTTCCCGGCATGCAACCTGGACTGTGGCACCACCGAGCCCTCTGTCCCACCAATCTGGGCTGCCTCTCACACTGTGATGCTGTTGCCAAGCTACAAATCTCTGACAGGTGCTGCACTTTCACAGACAGCCACAGACAGGGACACACCCAACTGAGTTACATGCATGCTTCTCCCAGCCACTCAAGAACCAACAATAGAGAGGCTCCAGCCACTTCTCCACAGTCTTGCACCCCAGAGCTGTACTGTCTTGCACTGGTCAGAAGCCTGACCAGTGTAAGTTCATTACCCAGTCTGCCCCTCCTTCAATGTAGAATGGACACACACTAGCCTTTGCACTTCAACCAAAACACACTGTTTTAGGTAAAATATAAAACAGATTTACAAACTACAGAAAGTTAGATTTTAAATGATTATAGGTAGTAAGCATAGAAATCCAAGTTGGTTACCTAAAAAATAAAAGTAAATTCGCAGTCTGAGTTCTATAAACTAAACAGGCTTTGAATCAAGCAGTGTGTCACCCTGATAGATGGTACAAACAGGTCACTGATCTTCAAGACACAGGCTGGAACTGCCTTCCAGCCCGGGACCACCCTCTCCAGTTCAGTCTTTGTCCTCCAGATGTGTTTCCAGGTGTTGAGTTGTGCGGGGAGTGAGGCCAAGTCATGATGTTGTTTCCCCTCTTTATAATTTCTTCCAGTTTGTTGGAAATATGTTTTGCTATGAGGTCAAGCAGTCTCCATTGTCTACGTGCTCTCCCTGAGAAGTTTCCATTGTAGACAGTTCCTGGGATAGTGGATTCTCTTTAATGGGCCATCAGCACATCTGGCTACTCTATTGTTGTACCTGAAAGGCTAGATGTGGGTGTTCCCAACCTCACAACATATTTCAGTAACATATACAGCAGTATTTTAACCTCACATACAATGATAGCACATACAATCCAACAGGATATTAATGTTCAACAGATCAAGACTTTTAAAATGATACCTCACAAGGCATACTGTGTACAAAACATATCATAATTATACAACAGTGTTGAATATGGGGGTTCCTGGGTGTAGCTTTGAGTGCCACAAACGTTCTCCTGTAGGATAATCTGAACCTTTGGATGACAGAAAATGGAAGGGTATGTGAACAGCCAAGCCAGAAAAACTAGCTCCCAGTAGAAAAAGGTAAAGAGGTGTTTCTGAGAATGCAGACAAATTTGTTTGGAGACAGAATTAGCCCAGAAATAGAAGGGGTGCAAGAAGGAAGCACTGTCCCCGTATGTGACTGGGAGAAGAACATGGGGAGTGGAGGAAGGAACAGTATATGGAGCAGGTGGCTGCCTCAGTCCCCCGTGACAAATTTTAGTGTCCAGGGCAAATACTTTGCTTCCCATTCCCTCCAAGTACCGAGTACAAAGTACTACAGAGTGCTGAGTGCCTCTCATCTCCCATTGAAGTCAACTGGAGTTGAGGATGCTCAGCACCTCACAGGAGTAGCCTCTTTCTCGTTGGGTGGGGGGGATTCTGGCCCCGAAGATTGTAAAGGGATGTGCAACCAAGAGTTGACCCATAGGGTGTCAGAAGCATCTCAAGGGAGGCTGGAGAAAAAGTTGCTCATCTGGCAACAATCTGCTTTTCTCTTGGTTCCTGCTAAAATGTCCATCATGCAGCTCTGCTTAATTTTCACTTCCTTGCATGCTTTCTCTGTGACTCATGAGCAGACACAAGGTATTTGGTCTCATGCCTGATGCTGGCTTGGCCGTAAAACAAATTGCATAAGCAAAGCAGCTTAAAAGTTGCCATTAATGGCTGATACAAGCCAGAGGGAGAGATGCTAAGGGAGAAAGTGACTAGGAAAAATTCCACACCTCCCAGGAGGCTTGGGTGGAACCCAAGAATTCTGGTAATAACTTATCAGGGGGAAGGGTAATCTGGCCTTGTCAGTCTTGCTTTTTGCCACCTCCCTGAGTCACACTGTCTCCATGTTTTCAAAAGCTCTTTCTGTTAGAAGCAGAGATTTCATTGGGAGGGAATCCTGGGGGCTGAGCCCAGCATGATCTGATAGAGGCTCCACCAGTTAACAAACTGCTCTCCTCTTCAACCCAACCAAAGGTCCATCTCCCTTACCGCCACTCCCAGGAAGCACACACTTTCGGGCCCAGAGACCTTGGAGCACTTCTCCCTGTTGGGGTGAAGTTCACTCTCAAGGCAGATATCGATTTGATCCTTTGGTTTCTGTACAATTCTTTGCCCTCCATCATATTACTGTGGTTGTGCATGAGTGACCTGGGGAAGCTAGACATTGGTGAGGAGCTCCGGTACCTTCCAGAGCATTGCTTGCCCCTGCTGGCTGCCTCTTTGCAGTACCCTCTCCAGCTGCCAGGCTTTTAGAAACATTCTCCCATGTTGCTCTGTGATCTCCCCAGTGCCCTCTTCTGCATACTGTAAACGCAAAGAGACAGAACTGAAGCCTAAGTCTCATTTTACACACACACAGATGAGCAAGGAGCCAATGAGCACAGCCTATTGAGAGCAGTCTTCACAGCCCTGCATCTCACAGCCCTGTTACCAGCACTTGAAGGCCAGCAGTATTAACAGTTACTGAAAGACAAAGAGTGTTCCTCACCAGCTGGAGACTGTCAACTCTAGCAGCTCAGAATTTGTCAAGAGAGAATAATTCCCACAACATTATCTCACCTTTGTAGTTTGGGGTTCTAAGCATTCTAGATGCCAAGGTATGGAGTCTGGGTGCATTTCTGTCTGCTTGCAAGATGTTCACAGATGAGATTCATGTGTGGTGGGCCTGGATCTGTAATCCTTGGGTAGCAGGGATTTCATTTTAGCTTCATTTGAAAGGTGCTAACAGTTTGCTCTCTCTGAGAATTATTTAATTTTGTTTGCCTCTGTATCAGAAGATGCTGCCCCCTCATCCACTTGGCCAAATGGTGCCTATTACCCCTGTTCCAGTGTAGTTTAGAAAACCTGCCTGAGTAGCAGTGAGTTTACATGTGTGGTGGGCCTGGATCTGTAATCCTTGGGTAGCAGGGATTTCATTTTAGCTTCATTTGAAAGGTGCTAACAGTTTGCTCTCTCTGAGAATTATTTAATTTTGTTTGCCTCTGTTTCAGAAGATGCTGCCCCCTCATCCACTTGGCCAAATGGTGCCTATTACCCCTGTTCCAGTGTAGTTTAGAAAACCTGCCTGAGTAGCAGTGAGTTTACATGCCATAGGAAAGATCAAGATCCTCTCTTTAAGTGAATGGGAGCAGAGGATCTACTCAATACTTTGAATAGAGAACTTTTTCCTCATAGGTAAGAAAAAGTAACCTGGAGGAATTCTCTCTCTCCTAAGAGCTTCTACAAACTTTCACAATGTAGTCCGTACAGCATCTACCAAGGAGTAGCGAAATCACACTTCTATAGCTCTCTATCCACTTAACCTTTCTATTTCTCTCTCTTCCTTTGCTACTCCACTCTCTCTAACAGCTTAAGTTAAATCAGTTTGAGTGCCTTATATTGAAGTACTGATTCAACCAAATTGGATTGTAAACTCTCTTAGTTAAATTGTTGAACTTCTGTATGTAGACAAACCCTTTACATATCCTCCTGGCACCTGCTTCAGTAGCCCAGCAAATAGCAATGGTGAAGACAGAAGGCCCAATTCTCAGTTGTCCTACACTTTGTGTAACTATTTACACCCAATCAGAATGGTTGTTTTTCACATCCCCTTTGCCCTGCCCCTTGGGCAGTTCTTTACATCTGTGCAATGGACAAGCAGGCACAGAGTCATTAGCATGGCGCATGCTCCACTTGTCTGTTGTGTTAGTGTTGGTTGTCTTTGGCTATGTGTATGCCACTCTTTGCCCTTCCAGTGTATTGAGTGTTGTTTTTTAGTTTGCACTTAGCTGATGTTTCCCCTTCTGTACTCACTCCTTATAAAGGTTTAGAAACTGCTTCAGAGTAATCCACAAAGGTCAGAATGTATGTTTGGGGCTCTGAAAACCTGACCCTGCTTCCATTTAAGTGATCGGCAACACTGTCGATTTCAGTGGTGTGCAGGATCCAGCCAATAGGCAGTACTTTGAGAGGAAACTTTAAGTGAGCTTTAGGAAAAAGTATCATTCCCTTTTTATTTTTCCTAAGCCCCGTGCCCACTTTTGCAGCATGAGTTCCTGCAGAGTGCCTGAGCACCATGCAGCTGCTTTTCACGTGTGCTGAGCTTCCACAATTACAAGTCTGCTACTACTTGAAGTCAGTGGAAGTTGCCCATGCTCAGCAATCCTATAACTCATGCTCAGTAGAGCTCAGATTGGGCACCAAACACAACAATTCCCCCAAATCATTAGCTACCTGGAAAATATCTCAAGTGTCTTGTCCAAAGTCAATGTCAGAGCCAGGAATAAAACTCGCATCTTCTGGCTACTGATCGTGTGCTTTAGCCACAGGACCAGACTTCATCTGAGACAGAGCAATGGGCTCAGCTAGATCTCCTATTAACAGGTTCTTGTGTGGCTTTGTTTTCCCACTTTAGGTTGATGAAATAGTCACAAAAATGGGTAACTTCTCCTTTGTGGTGCCCAGGGTTCCTCAGATGATCAGTGCAGAGTAGGCTAATGCAGGCAAGTGGCAACACAATCAATTACATGACCACATTCACCGGAGCTGTCCCAGTGACATGATGGCATGGTGCCAGCCCTCACCCCCAAGCTGTTGGACGAATAGATGTTCCTGGAGCTACCCAGTCAGTTTTCTCCAATAAAAGGAAACTGGAAGCTATTTGGTAACTAGCCAAGATGGTCACGTTGAAAGAAATAAGGAGGTTTTTTAAATCAACAGATGAGTTTTCCCACACACAAGTGCAGTCCTACCTCCTCCGGATGTGGCGTGAGACAACACCCTGGCCCATGAAGGCAAGACTAAATTCCTCTCCTTCTCACGCCTTGAGAGAGTATGACCCGCTCCTAGTCTCAGTTGGAGATTTACTTGTAGAACAGTCAAGGGGAAGCCCTTTGTTGAGTAAACCCAAAGAGTGAATTCCTCCTCTGTGTCCCCCAGATGGTGCTGGGCAACCACTGATGGACAGGACATGAGAAATCAGATTTGAATGCACATTGATTTAAGAGAACCCTTCTTTCCGTTCTATCATTCTAACACCCTTCGCATTTGCTGAATGTCACCTCTGTCAGCCCTAGCAGCTGAGGCCACTTTCAGAGGGAGATCACTACCGTGTGATTGCTTCCAGAGAGCCAGGCACCCTGCCGTCCTGGAGAAAAGGTTATGGCTGAAAAGGAGCTCTGCCATCATCAGGAAGGCACGAGGAGCTTTGTGCCTCTCCTCCTTTCTCTCCTCCCTTGCAGAACTCAAAGGACTAGCGGACTGGATCTTGCAGCCTTTCCTGAAAGATGAGCCAGCCACAACAGGTTATAAATACCCCTTTTATTGCTCCTGCAGGGGAGGGAACACAGCAACACCCAAACCCAATCCCTTTAGCTTGGCTCAGCATCAAGTGACATGATGCTATCCTTTAGTCATTTCACCTTTTGCTCGCAACAGAGGGCCAGATTCCACCATGGCCTGGAGGGGCAGATTCTGCCCATAGCTTGCTGGATGTGGAGGGACGGTTGGTAGCAGAATCAGTTTAATCAGGACCCCCGGAGCGCTCACAGCATAGGGTGTCCGATTGGACTCAAGAGGTGGACAGAATAGACCAAGGGGGTGGGAGGGTGAGCTGACAAAATGAACTGAGTAAGGGATGCTAGGCCCACTAAGGTTACCCTGCTCTTCTCCCTCATGGATCAGAGGAAACCTTTTGACAACCACCATCCCCAGCAGAGAGTCCCAGTGCCCAGACAAGATACTTGCACTGGATTTGACCCTGAGTGTCCTCTTACCCCTGTGTCTGGCTCGCCAAAGGACTGACTGGAGAAGCTGTCTTACCGCAGAGGTGCACTGCTGATTGGTGTCAGGAGACCTGTGACGAGGATGGATGCTCCTGCTGGCAACAGGCATGTCCCCAAAATGAGCAGATTTCCTTTTAACAGCTCAGGGCAAGTGAAGCTAGGATCACAGGCTAGGATCACTGCACTAAAATTATCCTGACAAATAGATGCACAGTGGAAGGAGGGGACGTGGCGGTGCCTGACAATGGAGAGGAGATCAGGCACAGCAGAAGTCAACAAAAACAATGTAAGATTCTGAGATAAACACCACAAGTCAGGAAATAGAGTCAGGGCTGCCACTCTGTCTTTAACCCTTCCCGTGCTGCCAATGTACATGGAGTGAAATCCTAGCCACCATTGAAATCAGTGGGAGTTTTTCCATTTATTTCAAGAGGCCAGAATTTCACCCATGGCAGGTATCATCCCCCACTCAGATCTTTGCTGTGTAGACAACACAGTGCAGCCTTTTGTAGCTCACTGCCAGATGAGGGCCTCACTGGACACATTTCTTCACAGCCAAATGCGATCAAGTTTCCAGGTCTCTGTTCTGCACCCAACCCCCACCGTTTCCCTCACGTGCCTTTCGAGTCCCCATTCTGGCTCTACTTCTTGAGCCATAGCAGAAGTTGGGCTATTGCTACTGCCACTTCTCCAGTCTGCACTAGGTTATCTTTCTTACCCATTTATTAATTCTGGATTTCCATGTGAGACAATGGTCTGTTATCAGAGGGGTAGCCGTGTTAGTCTGGATCTATAAAAGCAGCAAAGAATCCTGTGGCACCTTATAGACTAACAGACGTTTTGCAGCATGAGCTTTCGTGGGTGAATACCCACTTCTTTGGATGCAAGTAGTGGAAATCTCCAGGGGCAGGTATATATATGCAAGCAAGAAGCAAGCTAGAGATAACGAGTTTAGTTCAATCAGGGAGGATGAGGCCCTGTTCTAGCAGTAGAGGTGTGAAAACCAAGGGAGGAGAAACTGGTTCTGTAGTTGGCAAGCCATTCACAGTCTTTGTTTAATCCTGAGCTGATGGTGTCAAATTTGCAGATGAACTGAAGCTCAGCAGTTTCTCTTTGAAGTCTGGTCCTGAAGTTTTTTTGCTGTAGGATGGCCACCTTAAGATCTGCTATTGTGTGGCCAGGGAGGTTGAAGTGTTCTCCTACAGGTTTTTGTATATTGCCATTCCTAATATCTGATTTGTGTCCATTTATCCTTTTCCTTAGAGACTGTCCAGTTTGGCCGATGTACATAGCAGAGGGGCATTGCTGGCATATGATGGCGTATATTACATTGGTGGATGTGCAGGTGAATGAACCAGTGATGGTGTGGCTGATCTGGTTAGGTCCTGTGATGGTGTCGCTGGTGTAGATATGTGGGCAGAGTTGGCATCGAGGTTTGTTGCATGGATTCGTTCCTGAGTTAGAGTTACTTTGGTGCGGTGTGCAGTTACTGGTGAGAATGTGCTTCAGGTTAGCAGGTTGTCTGTGGGCGAGGACTGGCCTGCCACCCAAGGTTTGTGAAAGTGTGGGATCATTGTCCAGGATGGGTTGTAGATCTCTGATGATGCGTTGGAGGGGTTTTAGCTGGGGACTGTATGTGATGGCCAGTGGAGTCCTGTTGGTTTCTTTCTTGGGTTTGTCTTGCAGTAGGAGGCTTCTGGGTACACGTCTGGCTCTGTTGATCTGTTTCCTTATTTCCTCGTGCGGGTACTGTAGTTTTGAGAATGCTTGGTGGAGATTTTGTAGGTGTTGGTCTCTGTCTGAGGGGTTAGAGCAGATGCGGTTGTACCTCAGTGCTTGGCTGTAGACAATGGATCTTGTGGTGTGCCCGGGATGGAAGCTGGAGGCTGGTCTGTTGTTGTTATTTAATATTTACATTAGAGGAGAGCCTAGAGACCCTGATCCCTTTGTGCACAAAGACATATGAAGACATTGGCTCTGCCCTGAAGAGTTTCCAATCTAAGAGGTGTGGGGGAGAAGAACACAATAAAATAAAACCAATTTTTTATCTAAATATGTATATCAGCAATATTTTTCTGATATTTATTATAACGTGCACACGTAGCAATGCCTGTTACTGAGGTTGCCCAACACTTCCCACTATGACCACTTTTTCCAACTGCTTATAACATTGCCAGACTGTAACCATTGAACCTGAAATGTGTACTGTCACAGATTGATCTGTTGCCTCTCACCCCTTGCTCACAATTTCTCACAATTCTGGGTTGAACTTGTTGCTTCTAGAATGGATTTAAAGGAGGTTGGCTGTTGGAATGAGAACCATAAGTGATTAGTGACCTCCTTGTTTGCTGGACCAGTTCTGATAGATTCTCTGTAAGGAAGAATTTGGAGGGCTGCTGCTATGGTATCTGCATAATTCCTCAAAATGTGGATGCTCTTTCTTTTTACACTTGTATCTGCTAGTGATTATTGACATCTTGTTGGGATGTCTGGCGGTGTTTTGCTTGTATTTAATGGTCTCTTATGTTTCCTGTGTTGTATTTCTAAGAGTATCAAACAATCTTAAAAACAACCAATCACATGAGAATAACCCATTTCCTGAGTCCAGCAAGGCTCCATGGTTATTTAACATGGTGCATACTGGGACATTGTAGTGGACCAGGAGCTAGTGAGTGTGGTCTGTAGCGCATTTTAAATGGCTGAGGCTGGAGTCTATGAGTCACATGGCAAATGGCCCTGTTTGTCTGGTGTGGGATGCCAAATGCCCATTTACACTTGCTGCTTGAGTCATTCAGAATCTAATGGTATGTTAGAGAGAGAAAACAGATGTATGTCTCCATTAAGAGCACATAAAGTAACCTGGGCCTGATTCTCATTTGCATTAAGGCTGCATCACACCACTCTGTCAGGTCACAAATTAAATTTGTACCCACTTTACGGTGCAACCTTTGCATTGCCAGAGCAGTGTAAAAGGGCCTTAATGTAAACAGGAATCAGGCTCATTAATTCTGAACATCATGGTGGTTGAACTGGGGCATTAATGTGCTAATAAGATGGAGCTGTGACAGTCCAGGGGCTATGTCTGTGTCAACTTATGAATTCCATTTTTATTTTGTGAATGTCTGTTGTATTTCAACCTCTATTTTGACTGTTATATTTAGTGGACTTCGAGCATTCATGCTGTAGTTGGAACTTGACTCCTAGTGCAGAGACTGTGCCTGGAAAGTGGTGACAGAGCAATCCAGGGTCATCAATGTCAACAACTCTTCCCTACTGAGCAGTGGGGTTTCAACTGGCAGGGCTGCTGACTTTGAATGACTCTTCCCAGAAGTTTGGTCATGGGATTGTGGGGTTGGTGCATGGAAAATCCCCTGCAAGGCCAGAGAAGAGTGAGGACAGAAAAGGTGTCAGAGGCTGTTTTAGAAGAGGCATACTTCCTCAGCAAAACGAGCCATCTTACAACCAGAAACAGAAAACCTAGCTGGAGGAAGTGAAGGCAGGAAGGCCTTGACCCTCCCCCCATTAAAGGATCTAGACCAAACCCAAAGACTCACAAAAGATCAGACCAAGGGTGTTAAATTTAAGAATGTGTTGTTTTCTACAGATCTGTAACTCTTCTGAGTGATCTAAGACTAAAGTGTGTTTGTTTAGGAAATTCCTTTGCTAAGCCTGTGGGCTTGGCTACACTGGCAAGTTACAGCGCAATAAAGCCGCCCACAGCGCTGTAACTCACTACCCGTCCACACTGGCAAGGCACGTATAGCGCTGTATCTCCGCAGATACAGCGCTGCTTGTACTCCTCCTCCCCCAGAGGAATAAGGAGAATTGCGCTGCTGCTGCTGCGCTGCGGCACCAGTGTAGCCGCCCAATGCGCACTGATTGGCCTCCAGAAGTATTCGGCAGTATCCCACAATGCCTGTTCTAGCCACTCTGGTCATCAGTTCGAACTCTACTGCCCTGGCCTCAGGTGACCAACCGTCAGACCCACCCTTTATATTCCCCGGGAATTTGAAAAATCCCCTTCCTGTTTGCTCAGCCAGCCAGGTGTGGAGTGCTATCAGCGAATCTTTCCAGGTGACCATGCCTCCACGCGCCAGGCGAGCCCCAGCATGGAGCAATGGCGAGTTGCTGGACCTCATCAGTGTTTGGGGGGAGGAAGCTGTCCAGTCCCAGCTGCGCTCCAGCCGTAGGAATTACGATACCTACGGGCAGATATCAAGGGCCATGATTGAAAGGGGCCATGACCGGGACGCTCTGCAGTGCAGGATTAAGGTGAAGGAGCTGCGGAATGCCTACCGCAAAGCCCGCGAGGCAAACAGCCGCTCGGGTGCTCCCCCCACGACCTGCAGATTCTATAAAGAGCTGGATGCGATACTTGGGGGTGACCCCACCTCCATGCCGAGCACCACCATGGACACTTCAGAGCGGGTGGTGGAGGAGGAGGACGAGGAGGAAAGCGGGAGTGAGGGTGCTGGGGCGGTGGGAGACACCCCGGACTCCCTGGGTGCATGCAGCCAGGAGCTCTTCTCGAGCCAGGAGGAAGCTAGCCAGTCGCAGCAGCCGGTACTTGGTGGAGGACAAACTGAAGAGCGTGTTCCCGGTAAGCGGCTTCATTTTTTGGGAAGGAAGTTTTTCGGGAGAGGAGGGTTAGGGCTGCATGCATGCATGCCTAGATGTGGAATAGCGCATTGATGTGGTCTATCACATCGCGGTAATCGGCCGCGGTAATCTCTTCGAAAGTCTCATCCAGAATGTGGGCAATGCGCTTGCGCAGGTTTCTTGGGAGAGCCACCGTGGTCCTTGTCCCAGTCAGGCTAACGTGTCCGCGCCACTGTGCCACGAGGGGCGGGGGGACCATTGCTGCACACAGTGAAGCTGCATATGGGCCAGGGCGGAAGCCGCATTGCAGTAGAAGACCCTCCCTTGCTTCCCAGGTCACCCTCAGCAGTGAGATATCTTCCAGGATGCACTCCTGTGGAAAATTTTGGGACAGTGTTTCCTGGCTTTACTGAAGGGATTAGTTGAGAAAAACATAGCTCGTATAGCCAGGTGAACACTGGAAGGAACGTGCCTAAGCAACTGGGATCTGAGGAGGGCTGAGATCCTGGTTCCAGGATCTTGGCAGCTGGGCTGCGGGGTCCCACTGTCCAAGAAGGGTCTCAGACACTGGGCTGTGTATCTGGGTGTTTGCCTGCGAGACCCAGAGCTAGGGATAATGACCAGTCACTTAACAGCACTTCAGATTCAGCAGTTGCCATCACAGATTGGAGTCCACACAAAGAGAGACAGACTGAGCCAGGTGATAATAGGGGCTATATTAAGTTTGTTGAATTGTATTTCTAACTCTTCCTATGGTATTCCCATCATGTATAAAGAGCCAAGGAGTGAAAAGCGTAGAATTGTGCGTCACTTTTGTTTTTTTTAAAGTTGTGGTTAATTGCACAACATTCCGAAACACTACGAGTGCAGAAATAACTTCCCCCTGCATACAACTTTTCTTGCTGCTTTATTATGTCAATATGTATGAATAAACTGTGAGCTTGACAGGATGGCAGTATCAGCATGGGAGACTTTTTGCTTTGTCTGTCTTTAGATCATGTGTTTAATAAAAATAGTCTTGCTAGCTGATGTGTGCTAAAAATGGGATTTTGAATGCACTTACTCTAATCTTAACTCTAATCCCAGTGAAATCAGTGATAAAACTCCCCTTCATTTCCATGGGAACAAAGTTAGACCAACACTGACTGCTTTTGAAAAATCTGACCCCAAAGTAATATAAAAATATTCATTTTGATAGATATAAGAAGGGAAGGTCCTTATTAGACCAAGTTAAAAATGCCATTTTTTCCCTTGCAAAAAACCTGAAAACAAATCAACCAAAAAACCCTCCTGAAAATTTTTAATTTTGGTCATTTTTATTTTTCATTTCATAGCTCTGCTCCTCATTATTAATTGTGTGTCTAGCAGCATATTAGGCGCTATGAGTGCCTAATATGTGTGAGCTAGTTACTGTAGAATAATAGATCAGCAGTTCTCAAACTGTGGGTTGGGACCCCAAAGTGGGTCGTGACCCTGTTTTAATGGGGTCACCAGGGCTGGTTTAAATTTGCTGGGGTGGCAGGGCTCAGGTTACAGGCCCCCTGCCTAGGGCTGAAGCTCTTGGGCTTGGGCTTTGGCCCACCACACCAGGGGTGGTGGGGCTTGGACAGGCTCAGGCTTTCGTCTCCCCTCCTGGAGTTGTGTAGTCATTTTTATTGTCAGAAGGGGGCTGCGATGCAATGAAGTTTGGGAACCCCTGGAATAGATCCTTCAGAGAGGAGCTAAAAGTTATATAGTCTCTGTGCTTCACTACCCATTTCAGAGTGGCAATGGTTAGTTAAGATACGATCTCCACTCTATTTTTTTTTAATCTAATAAGAGGTACAAGAGAGTGGAAAATACTAGTCTTTTGTTCTTTAAATAACAAAAATTGAGCCAGTCACATGACAGGCATGAACAGGATCAAATTACAACAGAGATGTAAAAATTCAGCAGCTCTGAGAGTATTGGGAAAAGCAAAATCTCTGTAAAAGTAAATATGGGTTAGGGTTTCAAGGCAATGTGCCAAATTCACCCCTAGCGTATTCACTGTGTGCTATGGAGTCCAAATAAAAACTGATATTCTCTCTCTTGAATGATAAGTTAAGCATATTCTGGTCAGAAGGGGGATCCCACACAGGTTGCAAATAATACCACATGTATCTGTGATAGAATGTGGATTTCTGAGCTCTTTTTTTTTCTTTTTCTTCTTGCAGATGAAGTGAAAGGTCCCAGATGAACAGCTCTTGCGACTGCAGCCCTCTGTCTATCCCCGCAAAGTAAGTATAGCATGAGCAACAACAGTCCAGGCTTGTCTGCACCACATTGCCGAGGTGCCCTGAACCTTCAGGAATCTTCTCTAGGGCAGTGGTTCTCAGTCTTTCCAGACTATTGTACCCCTTTCAGGAGTCTGATTTGTCTTGCATACCCCAAGTTTCATCTTCCTTAAAAATTACTTGCTTACAAAATCAGACATAAAAATACAAAAGTGTCACAGCACACTACTACTGAAAACTTGCTGACTTCCTCATGTTTACCATATAATTATAAAATAAATCAATTGGAATATAAATATTGTACTTACAATTCAGTGTATAGTATATAGAGCAGTATTAACAAGTCATTGTCTGTCTGAAATTTTAGTTTATACTGACTTCGCTAGTGCTTTTTATGTCGCCTGTTGTAAAACTAGGCAAATATCTAGATAAGTTGATGTATCCCCTGGAAGACCTCTGCATACCTCCAGGGGTATGTGTACCCCTGGTTGAGAACCACTGCTTTAGGAGACAGGGTGTTATTCACTTTCCAAGTCCATTCGGTCCTCTGCCTTCCTACTGAGTTTGCCAACAATGATTTGACTGGTCCACTTTTGTAATGCTGGCTTCTGTCCACAAGAAAATGGATACCCTAATGGAAATTCACATAGGTTCTTTTTGAATTGTTCATTTGGCTTCCATTGAACAATTCAGTGGAAGACAAACAGACCCATTTAGCTTGTTCAAAACCTGTTTGGCCACCTAGAAAAAGGGAGCTTTTTTAATTGGACTATCCTCTAGGGCTGAGACCAGCTCCTTTCAGAGAGGTCACTGGGTAGCCATTAGATGGCAAATTAGGTGGCATTAAATGTCACTATAAACTGAGGCCAGATTTGTTCTGGTGCCCTACAAGTGAGTGGTGCTCTGTGACTCATTATCAATCAACCAAACTCATCTAGCCTCCCTGATAGGCAGCAGACAGTAAACCTGATGAGTGAAGTAAGGAGGATTGGGCATTTCACCCTAATTTTCCAGGACATTCATAATGGTCAGTTGACCACTCTCTGCCACCACATGCCATCCAGAGAATCCTTCTATGTTCTCCAGCTATTGTTCATTCCAGGGAGCTGTACAAGTACAAATACAGGCAGACCACCACCAACATACACACACCAATGGTATTTTTACAGGTTTCTAAAATTACCCTTTTCCTCTACCTCCGAGCCCTCTACAATTGCCCATGGGGTATTAAAGCCCCTTAGCTTTACCTGCAGAGGGAGTTAAAAAACAGTCTAACAAAAATACCCCTCTCAAATATTTCTAAACTAGCTCATTTGTAAAATGTGGTATATGCACACAATGTGGTAGAGTGGGATAAAGGTTGTATCAGCATTCGTTTGGGATGATTTGCATAACTCATTCTCTTGTGGCTTTGATGTTTGTGAGTAATGCAGCCATCCTAAACTTGTGCTAATAAGTCTCTGACTGCACGCTACAGAACCACGTACTGTATAAATCTCCAAGGGCTTACATTTAAATTGAAGCCGGTTAAGGAAGACAGAGCTAAATTTATCACTAAGGCTTTTAAGTGTTTCTCTCTATTTCTCTTCCGCTTAATAGTTTTTTTTTCAAATGTGTTTGCATTAAGTGATTCATTCTGGAATGACCCATCCTGTTTGGAGAAGAACAGGAACTGAATGGGTTCTGGGTGCAGCTTCTGGGAGGAAAAGTACCTGGTCGGGGTGCTCCTGGAAACAATGCTGAGTGTAGCTCCTGAGAGGAGAGAAGCAAGGGCTTATAGCTCCAGACCAATGGGTTAAGCATGTGCTGTTTCAGAACTCTTGCTTTTTGCATGGAGCCCTCTGAAGCACATGCACTGTGTTTACACTGAATGATCTTGCGCTAGATGTGATCTGTAAGCACGATCCTCTCCTTCCCTGTTCTGTTACATGAACGTCTCGCTGTGTTTCATCCTAAATTAAAGAGGCAGAAAAGATGTAAAATATCTAATTATATATTCACAGACTGAGGCTTTTTATGACTGTTGCATAAAGCAAACAATGAAGCACCCAAGGAGCTTGGCAGCAGCTGAGACAGACACCTCTCCTGGTGCTCGTTCTTGCTGAGTGTCTTTTATGGTGAGCTGAGTCAACAGGATTCATACCAAGCCTACCAAGAGAGCTCCCAGGAGCCTCCTACTATGTATACCAGGGGTGACTGCATTATCTCGCTCTAACAAAATTCCTGCTGGTGGAGCCGGAACTGCACCCACTCAGCTGCTGTTTAAACAGCAGCACCTGCTCTGTGTTTCTGTCCCATCTGAGCCCTCCATAGGTGGGAGGTTTAAAAAAGAGGCTCGGCACCTTGATTGTGAGCAGTGCTAAGAACGGGTCGCATTCCCACTGGAGGAGAGCATTCGAGGGCTGCCTGTGTTACGGGGTAGAACAGAGAACCCAGTGCAAAGCAAAGAGAGACGTGGCTGGCATAGTCCTCCGGCTGATACCAATCGGTATATCTAGCTTTTTATACTGTTCTCACCACCCTAGTATCAGTGTAGAGAAACTTTCATCTTGTTCTAAAGAGGCTGAGTAACAAGTTGAGGGAGAGAAGGCTGCAGAGAATCACGTGGGCCAGTTGGCCATGCTTTTCAAAAAGAGAGGCTTAAATTTAGGCTCCTAGAGTAAAATTCACCAAGACCCCAACTTACTTAGGAGCCTTTCAGTGGGACATAGGCTCCTGAGTCAGTTAGGTGCTTTGGAAATGTTTACCCCCTAACTAAGTTTTCAGAAGTGCTGAGTACCCACTGGGTGTGTCTACACAGCCAGTTGTCATGAGTCTCCAAGTCTAGATCGACAGACTGAGGCTTGCACTAAAAATAGCTGTGTCGACAAAGCTTTTAAATTGCGGCTCAGGCGGAGCTTGGGTTCTGAAGCCTATGGTGAGGGATGCCACCTCCCACCCTGGGCTTCAGAGCCTGAGCTCCAGTCTGACCCACAGCATCCATACAGCTATATTTAATGCCATAGCACAATCTCAAGTCTCAGGAGAGAATTTTTGCTCTGTACATGTTCACAAAGATCACTTCATCCAACACTGAACACAGTCACCATTGGGCTAGAAAAAGCATTACAGTAATGTTACTGTCAAGCTAACTAGAGTGGCTTATGACCATGAGTGCCAAGCTCAGCACAGACTGTTAAGAAACAGGGCACAAACCCCAAACTGGTTGTGTGTTCTACATTTAGGTTTCACCAACGAAGTATCGAGTGTGAACTCCTCAGGCACTACAACAGCCATTAATATGGAGTCACAGACAGTCCCTTTCGGCACTCGGGTCTATCTAGCCACCTACGCAAACTTGCCTTACACCAAAAATCACAATAATATTCAGGTTACTCCCAGTCACTTACCCCAGGTCAGTTGTACCTTATCTCTCTCCACAAAGACAGCACCTGTAGCCAATCCTCTAATAAACCAACTAAAGATTTGTTAACTAGGAAAAAGAAGCAGCAAAGAATCCTGTGGCACCTTATAGACTAACAGAGGTTTTGCAGCATGAGCTTTCGTGGGTGAATACCCACTTCTTCGGATGCAAGTAGTGGAAATCTCCAGGGGCAGGTATATATATGCAAGCAAGAAGCAAGCTAGAGATAACGAGTTTAGTTCAATCAGGGAGGGTGAGGCCCTGTTCTAGCAGTAGAGGTGTGAAAACCAAGGGAGGAGAAACTGGTTCTGTAGTTGGCAAGCCATTCATAGTCTTTGTTTAATCCTGAGCTGATGGTGTCAAATTTGCAGATGAACTGAAGCTCAGCAGTTTCTCTTTGGAGTCTG